>LOEQ01004564.1:87922-98000 GCA_001685075.1 Bramus lutescens
ATCTATCTATCTATCTATCTATCTATCTATCTATCATCTATCTGTCTATCTATTTATCTATCTATCTCTCTGTCATTGATCTATTATATCATGTGTCAACTATGTTGACTGTCACATCTGCCTGACTTATTTACACTCAACCAGTTTGTTTTATCTATCATCTATGAATTATTTGCTAACTATGTCTTACTGATCCAAGACTTACATTTTTATTGTATATTTTAATTTTTGAGCCAAAGTCTTATTATGTTACCTAGATTGACCTTGAGTTCCTATCCTCGGCCTCCATAATTCTGGAGTTACAGGTTTGCACACTATTACACCAGACTCAGTACTTTAAAAAACAAACAAACAAACAAAAACCCGAGCCCCTTTTTAGGTTCTGAGGTTTTGGTCCAATGTTCCTTGAGCACATGTCTCTGCTCTCCAGTGTTATTTTGTATGTTTAGATTTGTGTCTCAGTTAATCAGTGTCAGGAAAATCAGACATCCAAGCTGTATCAACTTGTTCACAGGATTCTTAGACTAGTTCATTGTTACCTTACACATCCAGAGAGTTCTGAATCTAGAAAATATATAAACTGTGTTGTTCTAAAAACTCTAAAATCTTTTCAAATACTAGCAGAAATCTCCGAGAGTTTTTGGTCAAATTTTGTATATTTTATTTAAAGGTGTGTCATGAGTAGTGGTTCTTAACCTTCCTAAAGCTGCGATCCTTTAATACAGTTCCTCATACTCTGGCAAACTCCAACCATAAAATTATTTTTGTTGCCGTTTCATAACTGTAATTTTGCTCCTGTTTTGAATCACAATGCAACTATCTGATATGCAAGATGTCTAATATTTAACTCCTATGAAACGGTTGTTTGACACCCCCACCATATATGTCAAGACCCATAGGTTAAGAACCACTTATTTTAAGTACATTCTATCCAGATTTTGTTAATATTTTTATACTTTCCATTCTGAAATTGTTTCTTTAAAATCCATCATTTGGCCAAAATTGGTCACAGAAAAGACAGTTAACCTAGCCCGAGTAATTTTATTTTCAAAAGAATTACTTCTGGAATATTTAACATCTAAGCGAATATAAAATTAATTACAACATTTGCCTAAAGTTTTGCTTGACTAACAGTGAATCTGTAATGAATGTTATTTTAAAGTTTGAAATGATAGCATAGAGGTGTCCAAAAGGCAGGGTATGTTGCTTACATCCTGTAAGCCTGCATGTTGTAGCCAAGAAGAAACTGACAAAAATAACATCAAAGCTGATGATTAATGAAGCTAGAAATATTAGCTTAAGGACGTATGAAATGAAGCAGTTAAAACCGTATAATTAGCAAGCTTAATTCTTACCCATCATTTATTTGCTTTCTCATTTTTCTCAGTTTTTCTGACTCCTGTCATAGTCTTTTCTTTTACAGGAATCATCTCTCTTTAAAATTACAGTACTTTTATTTGTTTGTTTCAAAATTTTTATGCCTTTTTCTTTAAGACAGTGCATTTAAATATACTTCCTCGCTTCTTTGTCTCACCCTCTTCTCTCTCACCCATTTAACTCCTTAGCGGCTTTTTTGATGACATCTTTTTCACAGCTGCATCAAGGATCAAATATAACAAAACTCAGCAGAAATTCAAAACCGAAGCGAATGTATTTAAACTGCTAACCTCAAAGTGATATTTCACATCAGTTGGCTTGCAACCTGATTTCAAGGGCAGCCAGCGAGGCAATTTGCCTGACTCAGGGAGGCAGAGATTTGGAAAAAGAGCAGGGTTGTTCCTTTTCTATCTGTAGAAATAGCCACAGGGTGCCAAAAGGTAGGGTCTGATTGAGACCCATAAGAGTGACTGGTGAAATTAGAGGAAACTTGATGAAGTTCTGTTTTATATGTTCATCTACAGGCCAATAATGTTTCTTCTGTGAACAACACTGTAGCCACTTCTGACAATAAAGAGTCGGTCTATAAATCCCGGGAGACTCATCCTGCTTATACTTACATTCCTGTACAAACTAGTTTATACTAGAGAAAAGGAAGTGAGAGGGGGAGTGTGTCTGATGACCAAGATTGATTTTAAGGTAATGTTCTTTGTGGCCTGAATAGTATGGATCCATCACGTGGATCCCAGGATCAAAGCTAATTTCTAGCCCTTTTCCTTTTTCTCACATTAATATTAACCCCCCCTCTCTCTCTGTCTCTGTCTCTCTCCCTCACGTGTGTGTGTGTGAGAGAGAGAGAGAACAAGAGAGAGAAAGAGAAAGAGAGAGAGAGTGCACACATGACTGTTTGCACCTCTAAAGGTAAGGATTCAACCCTGAATATTTTTCTCTATATCTCCACCCTATTTTTTGGAGCTCACCAATTAAGTACGTCTAGATGGTCATAAGCCCCAAGGATTTTCCTTTCTCCATCTCTCAAATTTGAGATTATAGGCATACAGTACCATACTACTTCTTATGTGATTCATAAGGAATCAAACTGGGGTCCTTGTGTTTACTGACTGAATCATCCTCCAGCCCTTTGATCATTATCATCCTTGTCTTGGACTCCATCCTGCTTTCTTATCCATATAGTACATGGCATTGCATGCCAAGAAGCTGAAACAGTGCTGCCCATGATGACAGCATGAAGCTATGAAGCACACTGGTGACCAAGGAAGAAGAGTTCTTGACTGTTGCCTGGAGTTAAGCACTTTCTTCCCCAACTACCACTGCAAACATAAGTCAAGTATCATGAGATCTCATCCTGGCTCTTTTCCTTAATAAAGGGGCAATTTTCTCTTTTTGTAGTATGAGGGATTATAGCACCATTGCACAGGTTCCTTCCACATGTAGCGTTCTGTAATTCAAACACAACTGATAGTCGTAAATTAAAGGGTGTAACCTGATATCCTTTTTTCAAACCATATACCATATATGTGTTAAAGGATTATGTCCAGAGACATGAACTCTTCCAACTTAATATAAAAAGATAAGATTTTAAGATGAAAAAGCTTTTGAAGAGACATTGCTTCAGAGATAAAAAATGAACAATAAATGCAAAAAATACTCAAAACCAACCAAACCAACCAAACAAACAAACAAGCCCTGCAACACTCTCAACTATAATAAGAATTAGAAAATGCTACAGAAAGTTAAAACCTTACAAGTCTCTTGCCTCGTGACTCTGGACAGTGTGTCCGCATTTGTGCATCTTCTAGGAAATATCTGTAGCAACTATTCTCTTTACCCAGAAGAGATAGGACATTCCTCCCATATCTTCAGTGGGGAAGAGATGCAACCCCTGTAGGAAGAAGACTGTTGGCTCCTCGGCACATTTAAAGTACTTTCCCTGTTACCCATCCATATCACTTTTGGGTGTATTCCCCAAGAATAAAACAATGAATGTTCTCATAAAAATGTCTACAGAAATGTCATTATCTGCATTATTTAAAACAGACAAAGGGAGGAGCCTAATTACTCTTCATCCGGTAGTGACTAAGCACACTTTAGTATTTACATATAATACGATATTGTTTATCTGAAAAGGAAATGAAGGCATGATACATTCTTTTTGTTTGATTTGTGTGTGTGTGTTTTATAGACAGAGTTTCTCTGTGTAACAGTCCTGTTCGTCCTGGATCTCACTCTGTACACCCGGTTGGCCTTGATCGCACAGAGATTCACCTGCTTCTGCATCCCAAGCAAGGAGATGAAAGCTATGTGCCACCACTACCCAGGTAGGCATGATACATTCTATGGTAATCCCATTCATTTTTTCTGAGTCGTTATACTTCCATATTCTGGAGCTCTTCTGTGGAGCCTCCCTACCTCTCCAACCCTAATTAATTCAGTGGGCTGGCCTTAATTTGCTCAACTCTACCCAGAGCCAAAGGGAAACATGATTCTCTTCTCCCCAGCTTTACCCACTGGTTCACTGACTTGAGACGTCCTGGACTGGCACTGTAGCTGTTGCCTCCCTATTGACCATACTGGTGAATTCAGGGGAGTTCCTGGCTGGACAAACCATCTCCACCATGAGCATAACCTCTTGCTAGAGGCTCTGTGGGTATAATTACCCTGGGACAGGCTTGATCATCTTCAACTGTGTTGTTCTATCATGGATGTCTTCTGTTAATTACTTCTCTGGCTTTAAAACCTTACTGAAGGTCATTAGCATACAACTCATCTTTCCTTCAAGTTTTTCCTTACGAACTCTATCTATAAGTAACCCAGACAGACCTTTTCCATATTCTTATCTCCTGTGGGCTTCTCTCTCACTTTACAGATGCTTTTTACATGCTGGTATAGGCCATTGAGATCTGGTGAAGCCTTTCCTACGTTATAAAAATATTGTTCCACAAAGAGAATCAGCAAAGTCATGAAAGTTCCCTAACAGTCTTGAAGTCCCTGATGGATTCATTGTTTTTAAAATTCCTCTGAGGACATAGTTCTATGTATCTCAGTGAACAGGGGTTCAAACACAGCGTCTCTTATTTCTAGTTACCTCAATAGCACATGTCCCTCCATTATTGTTTTCCTATCTCAGATATTTTATGGTTACTTCAGATGGAGATTACAAGTATTCCTAATGGCTTTGATAAGCCAGAGCATCCAGGACTGGTTTATCTCATGCTGTCTCAAGTTCTATAGCCTTTGCCTTAAGGACAGATATCTTACTCCGGTTTTCTACCTCATCAGCAGACAGACTGATCCTATTTCTCATATCCCATACTCATATACGCCAGGCTGTGAAAAGTTTGCTTAAAAGCCTTCCACATTCCAGCAGTTCAGGTGAATATCCGCCTTATTAGCCTAGTTTCTTCCATTAGACCATTGTTAATTCGCCCATCTGCATGCAGGATTATGGATCTTTCCCTCTTTTTCTATTAGAGTTTGTCCCTGGGGGTATCTTCTACTGCTTTTTGCCATCTTTTTCTCATAATATAGTTTATCTAATTTACTACACAAACCAGAGGTTATCATGGAGGATGCTAGCCTCATTTCTCTTTCTTGTTGAAATTCCTCATTTACCCAAGCAAGTCTTGCTTGGTTTGTCACCATGTTAGCACAAATGTATTCATTACTACACAGAGCAGATGCTAGGCAACCTCGGCCACTGTTTGCCAAAAATCTCAATCTTTATGTCCTAAGCCCAAAGACTGCAAAATTTCCTCTAAACCTGTAAGTGTTTTCATGGCATCTCCTTATTTACATGGTTGACCCCACTCATCAAGCAGGAAAGTCACCTCATACCACGAACACTGACATCCTGGGATTCCTTCCATAGATACTCCTAATCCTGATGGCACAGCTTTGGTTGTACAGCTCCCTACCCATGGTCAGAACCACACAACCACTGTCATAGCACAAAGCTGCACTAATGCAAACCATAAAGGGAAATGCAACTGTACTGGAATTTCCTCTATGGATGTTTTGCCTCAGGCTGCTCACCTCACTTACATGTCTTTGTTACCTATGCATAGAAGGACTATGCACTCACTTCTTCCCAACCCATCTTTGGTCTCTTCATGTTCCTGTTGGGGCAACAATTATCTAGTGTGACAAGAATTTTCCCGGGTGATATACCCACACACATCTACTCACTCCATACAGAAAGCCCACAATGGAAGAACAGGTACCACCAAAATCCAAACTGATGAAGCAATGAGTTTTTTAGGGTTATTTACAGGAATGTGGGTGAGGGGTTACCTACCAGATTAGAAATGACTTGTAGGCAGCTACATCACCAAAGCTCACCCCAGCATGGGTGCCAGCTCATAAAACCTGGGAACATGGAGTACACTGGACGTCCTGCAGACAGTTCACAAGATGAAGACCGTCCTTTCCAGGTGCCTCAGTTGTTCTAAGCCTCTTCCAGGCAGCTCAGCTGGTTTCTGCTTCTTCTAGTCAGGTGAACTGGTATGGTCTGAGAATCTTCTCTGCAGCTTGTCATATCCGAGAGTCTTTGTAGCTTGGCTATTCTAAGAGAGACTCTGTATCGTGACTTGACTGAGAGCGACTCTCTGCCATCTTTTTTGTTTACTCTGGGTAGGAGGGGCCTGTTGAAGGAACAGAGGCACAGCATGTGTTATATAGGGTGATCCTGATGGCTCAGCTGAGGCAGTTCTGGCCTTTATTTCACACACCTTTATAGTAAAGATGGTGAGAAACCCCCAGTCATTTTTAAATGGATTCCCTGGAGCACTAGAAATGAGACTGGCATGGTGGGTGAGTCAAGAGGGTTGGGGAACACTCTCAGTTTAATAAAGTGTATCAATAAATAGTGTCTATCAAGAAAATATTTAGTTGGAAACTGAGAGCACAGTCTTGGATTTGTAAGGCTTCATGGCAAATCCCAATGGTTCAGTCAGAGAACTGCAAAATAAACAGTGTTCAGAGATAGAAAATACGAGTTCCTAGCGTAAAATTTCAATAAGGAAATTCAAGTCTTCTCTAAGCCACATTATTTCTTTTGAAGTTCAAATGAAAGACAGAAACCAAAATATACCAGGAGAAAGGTGAAAAGATGTCAGGAGTTGATCATGCCTCTTTAGAGCAACAAAGGGATCACTGGACAAGAAAGCCAAATATAGTGGAGGAAGTTTCTGTGAATAACGGTGCAGTCAGCTGTAACTGGGAAGCAAACCAACCTTTGCTCTCCCTGTGGTTGCTTAGGCGTTCAGCACCTGTAATCACCACAGTCCCAGGGTCATACTAGCCTGAGTGACCTTACTAAATAGGATGGTAAATACCAATAGATCAAAATGTCATTATTAAACTGGATTCCAAGACAAATAAGCATAATTTAATACACACGAAATCAAGGTCAAAGACTGTAATATGTGAACAGTGAACTGGCATTCACATTAACTGTACTTTAGAAATGCTTGCTGAAATCCAGGAGCAATTTATTTCCATGTAGACATGCTGTTTTGGTAAGTGGACAGCCAAGTCTAAAGCTATGCATATTTCTAATGAGGGAGTTCAGCATTTACTTGGGAATGTGGATCAGGCAGAGTCTAGAAATACTTGGTCTAAAGGAAAGAGATTAATCATTTACCTAAATAATTTATTTTCCTATCTGGGAAAGAGATAACCATATTCTAAGTTATAAGTCTATCAGCTACCAGAACACGAAACAAAGGTTCAAATAACCAATTTGGTGTGGGGATGGTATAAGAGAATCTGTAAATTGTTCCTTTGAGGAAAACAAAGCCACATATTAATAAAAATAATTAATTAGCTGGAGAAATAAAAGTTAGTAGTGATTGACACATTTAATAAAACAACTACCTTTGAAAACATTACAGCCATAAAGATGCATCTGCAGGGAAAATTGCAGGTTCCATACGACTGATAGCCTCATGTCATATTCACATCCCAAGACAGAAGAAAAAACTGACTCCCAAGGATAGCCCTCTGACCTCTATGTGTGTATCAGGACATACACATGTCCACACTCACAAAAAAACATACCAGATAGACAGACATTATAATAGTGAATGAAATTTATATGCATATTGCAGGGACCTGCAAACAAGCTATGATAAAATGCTATTTTAACTACCAGAGAGGAATAAAATAGTTTAAAATTTTATAGTTTGTAATAAGGAAGGCATTAAGAAGCTCATCTATATACCATTGATGGGACATTAAGTTGATCCATTTCTTTGAAGTAAAATTTAGCAATATTTATAAACTGAAGAGATAGGTCAGCCATTAAGAACATTGCTGCTTTTCCAGAGAACATAGATTCAACTCCTAGCACCCACATAGCAACTCACAACCATCTTCAACTCCAGTTCCAAGGGATCTTATCCTATATTTTGCTTTTGGCCTCCAAAGGCGCTAGACACAAGCATTGTGCTGACATATCTTGCAGGCAAACGCTGATCCACATAAATTAGAATAAATAAATCTTTATAAAAATTGCATGTATTTTGATTTAATTTTGCATTAGAAACTTTAATTAAACTTTCATTGATGCTAGCTTACATTTGCATTGTTTATAAGTGAAAATTGCAGCAATTTAAATATTTATAGGAAATTTGGTATTGTAGCTATGTCAATTCTGCCAAAAATTTTATGAATTCAGTGAGAAAGTTATTAATTACTAAAAATTCTTGTCATTTAGCTTGAAAAATATTTGGGGGGAAGGTCTGAGACGGGATCTTGTATGTAGCCCTGGCTGGTTCTATACATGCTTTGTGGCCTAGTCCAGCCTCAAATTCACAGCAATCTTCTTGCTTCAGCCTCCCAAGTACTAGGTACAGGCTGTGCACCACCATGCCTGCCTTTGCATAAAGACTTTAAAATTTTATTTGTAAGAGAAAATTATCTTTAAAAGTCATTAGAAATTTTGGGGAGAAAAGAAGAATAATAATGACTAATGAAATAAAGATGAGAGCCGAGATTGAATGTGATTAGTATAATAATGGGGTGAAAGACTAACACGAGAGAGATTTCAGAGCAGTCTGTGTTAACAAATGCAATTTGTACAAAATTATTTCATATCACTGAGAAAAGTGCTACTCAGATGTAAAGGAATTGTGCTTTATCTATTTGTGGCAGAATAAAGAATTACTATATTCCAGTGAGCCTAAAATCTACTTAGCTTATTTTTCATATTTTTAAAATTAGTCTATATCATTTAGTTAATAAAGAGTTACAGTTAAGAATCATTTTGTCAATTATTAGATATATGTGAAATAATATAATCGTATTGGAGAAGTCTTAGAATTAAGAGTCTGTTGTTGGTCACTGCTTATCACATGTGGAAGAATAAACATCAGAAAAATGAGGGGCTACTTGTTTACACACACATATCTATACGTAACTGCTTTGAAGATAAAACCAGTGATGAAAATACAAGTAATTTATCTATTTTTGAAGAGTTTGGATCCAGGCACAAATCTCTTGTCTCATCTTTCCATGACGATTATCTCTCATGGGTGGAAAACAACTTTCTCCACTCAAGTTGCATCTACAGCTTTTCGATGCTGTTTGTGGAGAGCATGTTAGTCAGAGACTCCAAGTTTTAACCCTTTCCAATCACACTGGCCAGGTTCATATTTATAATCTACAAGCACCTTTGACCGGGGAACTTCTGAGTGCAGGCTGGCATGGTTTCTTTGTTTGGAGGATCTTTAGTTGCTTCCATTTGGAGCTACTTACAGGAAGGTAGGGAGTGTGCAGAAGGGCACTTTCAGCATTGTTTTGTTGTGAGCCTAAAACTGACCTAAAATAGTCTACCACTTAAAAGTAAGCATATGGCCTGGGAGCATGGGTTAGTGATTAACAGCATATTCTTCTCTTGCAGAGGAGTTAAGTTCGTTCCAGATATGTCAGGCAGCTCACAATCATCCATAACTCCAGTTATAGGTGATTAGAATGCTCTGGCCACCATAGCCACATTCACTAACCTACACACACACACCCCTATATACATATACACAACTAAAAATAAAAGTCTTTAAATTAAAGTAAGTATTGGTAAGCATTTGAATGTTATAATGTTCACATGCTTCTTTGAAGTACATCATCAAAATACTGTCAATATATTAATTGTCCCATATTTTCCTCAGTCTCCCCACTTTGCCATTGCCATAAGCATTTGCTTAATGAGGAAGTATACTGTGGGCTGACTGAGGTCATTTTTCTTTGTCTACTAAGCCAAAATGCTGGTATTCCAAATTGGGGTGCTCTAGTCCTTATGATGCCCTAAGTCTTTGCTTAGTTGTCTCCTGGCAGGTAAACTTCTCACAGGTCTGTGTAATTCAGTTGTCTTGTGAAGGAGTAAGTAGGGGCATGCTAATTTTACTGACATAGACTGTCTAATTTTTTCCCAAAAATGAAACCTTCAATAGTGCTTGGAGTCTACAGAGGTCCACAAAGGTGACACTCAAAGTGAAAGCCAGCCTATACTTCAGCAGATTCTTGAGAGAAAAGTGATTATAGAAATTCACTCAGACAGCCATTTTTGAAGACCTTGAAGACCATGTCATTCTACATCAAATAAGATAAATTCTTTTTTTCTTATTTTTTATTTTTTATTAAAAATTTCCACCTCCTCCCCTCCTTCCTTTTCCCTCCCCTCCCC
>LOEQ01004565.1:8626-24350 GCA_001685075.1 Bramus lutescens
GAGTTAAGATGGCAGGGGAGGCGGGCAGGGTCACTGGGAGTGGGCGTGGCTTGCTTCTTAAAGAGTCAAATCCATAGCAGTGGGTATCTCCTCCCTAAGGATCACCTATAAAGAGTTTGATGTATTTGTGTGCTAGGGGCCTATGATCAGCTTGCATGAGCCCCTCATCTTCTTGCTTTTGATTTTCTTTAAGGTTATAAGAGAAAAAATAGACTCATAAACAATCAAACCCCATGTATGGGGGGTTCTAATATTAGTGATTATTATAGTTTATTGCAAATTAGAAAATTCAGATAGCTCAGTTATTATGCCTATATCTCCTGCTTGGTATTTACATGAGTGACAACGATAAGAAAATGGTTACTACAGAGCAAGAATTTATTAAAATTATATTCACAAAATGACAAAATGCTATCTAAGTTTGTAAATCACATATTTACCAATAAGTTTTCAAGCCTGCAGGTGTTTAAATGTTTCCTATACCTTTTACTGAAAATCATTTATACAATAGACTCTGCTCAATATTCTCCTTCCCAAATGCCTTCCACACCCTCCAAATCACCACACCTACCCAACCCAGGCCCTATCTCTCTTTTCAGAAACACAGAAATAGGCAAACAACAATAATATAATACAAAGCAAAAACAAATAAATCACAAAAAATATGCACACAGAAAACTAAAAAACAGAAATTTAGAAAACATAACATACAAGCAAAAAAAAAAGCTAACACTAAGACAATGTCCAAATTAAGCATAAGACAAAGAGCCTACAAATGAGCTTGTTTCTGTTGGTCATTTACTTCTATGTATAGGGCCTACCTGTAACTATGGTTAACAAACAAATGCTCTTGCCTTTCTAGATGCTACATTTTCTGTAGCACATAGGAACCATTTAAGTACAGAGTCAAGCTCTGTGCTTCATATGGGTCTGTGTTTATTTATGAAGGACCCTTTCAGATGCCTAATAAATGCACTTGACTCCTTTCCCAGAGAACAGCTCCTGTTCCAGCTGACACCTTGTCCTAGACTGGTTCCCTACTGATGTGATGAACACCATTACTAGCAACTTGGGAAGGAAAAGGTTTATTTTATACTATAGGTTACAATCCATCCATGAGGGGAGTCAAGGCAGGAATACAAGGCAGTAGCAGAAGCTGAACCAGAGGTCATGAAGGAGTTTTGCTTCATCCATTCTTAGACCTCTCGGAAACTCCTGCCAAGCAGAAGCCCCACAGTGGACTGAGCTCTCCCAAAATGATCATTAATCAAGGAAATACCTCCACAGACTTGACCATTCTAATTGAGGTGTTTTCTCAACTGAGGTTTCTTCTTTCTAGATGACCCTAGTTTGTGACAAGGTGTCAGAAACATTAACCAGCACACATTTCAAACAATAACAAAAATAAACATATCAGGGAACTCACACAAGATGAGAACAAGGACAGTTTGGGGGCCTCCACAAATGATATCACCTGAGATACCTACCATCCTTTAGCTCTAATGAAATTCCTCTTCTGATAAATACCCTAATATCTAGACAGGTGCAGGATTATGTCATGGCTTGCGTGATGAGTTCAGCCCACTCAATCTTTTAAACAAGAATTGCTCTAGAAACCAAAGTGACTTTTTTAGAGTGAAAGACTAATTGAGGTTGTAGTAACCTAAAAAACGACACAGATCTTATTCTCTCCATCTCTTCCTAAAGCAAAGAAAAATTTTAGATCCAGCTGTTGCCATTATAACCTTATTTAACATTAATTACCTTCTGGAAGTGTTCTATATGCATCAATACCATTGCTTGAAATTTCAACACAGGAATTTGAGCAGAGATAATCCCATTCATAATCTTCACCTTCCTTTCCTCTCCTCTCCTCTCCTCNCCCTCCCCTCCCCTCCTCTCCTCTCCTCTCCCTTTTCTCTTTTTTTACAAGGTCCTTATTAGTCCTCTTTATACCAGACTAGACATGAGCCACCTTGCCCAGAGCTCCATGCACGCCAGGCAAACAATCTACCAAATGAAAGAAATCCCCAGCCCAATGTTCATACATTTCTTGCATACTAAATATATTAATTGCATCACAACAGCCTTTTACATATCTCCTAAATAAGTACAAGAAGGTTGCAGGTGCAGTCCACCCTTAGGAAAATTTCTTCTCTGACTATGAACCTGTAGAATCTGAGTTATTGTACTTCTAAATAAAAGTGATAAAGGAGGCACTCAGACCTTCCCTTTTCTTTTTAAATATATTTTTATATTTTGTTTTGAAATTTGACATCATGTACCCTGATCACAATCATTTCCCAGTTCTTCCATGTCTCTCCCCTCCCCCACAGCTCTGCCAGAAGCCATCAACTGTGGGGAGTCAGCCTAAGCATGCTTATTACGCTCTAAGAGTTCACTTTAATTTTTTTAAGGCAAGCATGTGTCAGTGATTTAGGCTGCTGCTTGATGTTATGTTGGTGTCTGAGGGTCCTGCTGTTGTCAGGGACCACACTGATATGAGAGACCTGCACTGCCACCAGAGGCCATGATGATGTCTGGATCAGTGTTGTCACCAAGGTCCAAGGACCATGGATAGATCTAAGGTTCAACTGCTGCAGGAGATTGTATTATCTGTGGCCCCATCTTACCACTGAAGGCCATGCAGATTTATGCGGACGTTCCATTTTCAAAGGAGAAAATTTTTTATTCTTTAAGAACTCTCTGTTTATTTCCATAGCCAACATCTTAGTGGAGTTAGGTTTGTTTGGTTTTCTATTGGTTTGTTTTTGATATTTTGGTTTTTGAGTTCCTTATATAATCTCTCCACTAATCTTTTGTCTGATGTATTGCTTACAAAGACTTTTCCCTTTCTACAGACTATCTCTTCAATTAATAGTACCCTATTTAGAACAAAATATTTTTTAATTTCATGAAGTCCCTTCTTCTTGGTGCAGTTTTCTGGGTGATGAGGATCCCGGTTAGAAGGTCCTTTTATGAACCTATATCCTGATTGTACTTACTCCTCTCTCTCTCTTTCTCCTCCTCCTCCCCCTCCTCCTTCTTCTAGAATTTTCAGAGTTTAAGGTTTAACACTGGGATCTTTGATCCATTATGAAATGGTCTGTGTGCAGAGTGAGAGGGAATGATCAAGTTTTACTATTTTATATATAGCTATATAGTTAACGTTGCACCATTTATTAAATGCTGTTTTGTCCCCAATACATGTTTTGGTATTTTTGTCAAAAAATTTATCAGTTTATGGACTCTTATCTAGGTTCTTGGTTCTCTTCCTTTATGTCTGTCTTATGCCAACAGCATGTTGCTTTTACTATTATGGCTCTATATTGTAATTTTAAGTCAGATATGGTGATGCCTTCAGAAGTATTTTTATTCATCAGAATATCTGGATCTTCTGGGCTTCTGCATAAAATTTAAGATTACTTCTTTTCAATTATGTGAATAATTATGCAGGCCTTTCAAAGAAACTGAGTACAGTGTTCATGCTACAAAGTACTCTACAAAGTGTTCAACATCATTAACTATGAGTTTGAGAAATGCAGACTGAAATGATTTTGAGAATTCATTTCACAGTAGTCAGAATGGCTAAGATAAAAGACAAAGAAGACAGCAATTGCCTGCAAGGCTGTAGGAAATGAGGAATTTTCAAACACTGATGGTGGGAGTACAAAATGGTGTGACCACTGTGGAAATCAGTGTGGCATTTTTCTCAAAAGATCATACATAGATTTACCTTATGACCCAACTGTATCACTCCTGGATATATGCCTAAAGGACTCTATTTCATTCTACAGAGGCATAGGAGTATCCATGTTCATAGATTCTCTATACACAAAACTAGGGCATAGAAACCAACGAAATGTTAGTAGGTGATGAGTGGATAATCAAAATACCTATGTGTAATGGAATTTAATTCAGCTGAATAGAAAAAAATGAAAGTCAATGAGTTAATAAATAAAAAATAAGAAAAGAAATTGAGGAGGTGCTAAAGAGGCAAGAATATATATGGAAAAAGTTAAGAGGACAATAAGGGTGAATATGATCAAAATATATTATATGAAAGTTTTCCTAAGTTTTAAAAAGATAAGAGAAGTGGGTGATAGGTTTGAAGCAAGTTCAAAACCTTGGAAGAGAAAAACCCACTGTATCTTAAATTTCAAGTATGATAGCCTGGTTTGATAGACTTTCTTCCGAGTCAATAGGAACACCACTCCTAGAATTCTAGATAGGCATGCTATGCAGACTCTTGGGAGTAACCCCACAATTCATTGGGATTAATTAATTAAATCACTGTTTGACTCATTAGCTCTAGCTTCTTATTGGCTAACTCTTACATTAATTTAACCCATTTAACTAATCTGTATATCACCATGAGGTCATGGCCTACCAACAAAATTTTAGTATGTCTATCTCTGGCAGTGGCTACATGGCATCTCTCTGACTCTGCCCTTCTTTCTCCCAGCATTCAGCTTAGTTTTCCCTGTCTAAGTTTTGTCCTGCTATAGGTCAAAAGCAGTTTCTTTGTTTATTAATGGCAATCACAGCACACAGAAAGGACTCCCATATCACCTCCACTTTTCTGTTTAAATAAAAAGGAAGGTATTAACTTTAACATAGAAAAATTACTTACAACAAAACAGTTATCAAGCAAGAATTATATTTATTTTATCTTTTATCATAACTAATGAAAACTACATTGTTATTATCTATTCTTTAACTCCATCAAAGACTTCAGAATGATATATTTTGAAGGTCTTTGAAAGCTTTGAAGAATCTCTAACCACCTGAAATATCTAACAAACATGACTAAAAGCTTGACTATTATAGATGACTCTCTATTAACCTATGTTTCTTAATTATACGTTACATTTTCAAATGAGCGACACAAACACAATACCTTAATCAAGATAAAAAATAAATACATATAACAAAATTGACATAAAACTTGTATCAATAAGCCAAGATCCATACCAATACAAAATATCCATCTCTATAGTACAGCTGAAAATGCCACACATCTATAGATTTAGATATTGCCATTACCCATATACCCTTTCTGATTGCTTTTATTTCTTCTTGTCTATTTGAGTTACCATCTGGTGCAGCTTCATCATTCCAGCACAACTTTCTTTGTACCCACTCCCTCTTTTCTCTTATTGTCAACTGTATTACATTTCTATATATTACAGTCTCAACAATTATATTGTTTAAGTGCTTTTACAAATTGATTTTTAAATTGGTTAAGAGAAGAGAAAGGGAAGAAATGGGCAATTATCTCATCTTGTAATTGCCAACATAATTGTGCACTTGAGAGCTCTGTGTACTCCACGGATTTGAAATAGTAAGTGGCATAAGTTGCTTTCAATCTGAAGAACTTTCTTTAGTATCCTAGTAAGACAATTCTGGTAAAAAAAGAAAAAAAAACAATTATTGTAACTGTGGGTTTTATTTAGCTTAGAAGATTCGTGGTTGTTTTTCACTTTGTGAATTTAATTATCTTAGCTAGGTGACACTAGGTTGACAGATATTTTGTTTACAGCACTTTGCCTCCCTTCAGACTTCCATTGTTTCTGGTAGAAGGATCTTGGAGAAAATCTAACCTTGGACATTGTTCTCTTACTGCTTTCAGAATTTAATTTTTGTTTAGGTTTTAAAATTTACTCGCTATGTTTGGGTGTATTGTGTGTGCATATATGCAAACACATATGGTGGCACATCATGGATATTAGTGGAAAAGTTGGAGGAGTCATTCCTCTCCAACTGCACTGTGAGTCCTGGGTCTCAAACTCATGAGGCGCACTCAGAAAAAATTGTCCTTTGCCTCTGAGTCATCTTTTCAACATTGTAGAGGTTTTAATAGCTTAATTATGGCATATATAGCAGATTTATTTGTATTCCTGATACTTAGATAAATAGACGGCTATTCTTAAATATTTAAATGTCTTTTTATAATGTTTTTTTATAATTTTCATCTCTTTTCCTCTTTATTGCTTTTATTGAGCTATGTATTTTTCTCTAGTCCCCTGCCTCCCTCTCCCTTCCCATTCTACCCACTCCCATGGTCTCCATAATCCCAATTTACTCAGGTTCTTATAGATTAGATCCATGTATGTCCTTTTTCGGGTCCTCATTGTGGTCTAGGCTCTCTGGGATTGTGAATTCTAAGCCTGTTTTTTTCTTTGTTTTATGTCTAAAGAACACTTATGAGTGAGTGTATATGATATTTGTCTTTCTGGGTTTGAGTTATCTCATTCAATATGATGTATTCTAGATTCATCAATTTGCCTGCAAATCTCATCATATCATTATTTTTCCACTGTGAAGTACTACATTGTGTAAATGTACCTCATTTTCCTTATAGATTCTTCAGTAAAGGGGCATTTGGGTTTTTCCCAGGTTCTGGATATGACAAATAAATGCTGTTAAGAACACAGTGAAGCATATGTCCTTGTGGTATGATTGAGCATCCTTTGTGCATATACCCAAAAAAATGGTATTGCTGGGTCTTGAGGTAGGATATTGACTAATTTTCAGAGAAATCACTATAATGATATTCAAAGGGGCTGTATCAGTTTGCACTCCCACCAGGGAGGAGTGTTCCCTTTACTCCACATCCTATCCAGCGCAAGTTGTCATCAGTATTTTTGATCTTGGCCATTCTAACAGGTAAGATAGAATTTCAGAGTTGTTTTGATTTACATTTCTCTGATGGCTAAGGATGTTTAGCGTTCCTTTAAGGGTCTTTCACCCATTTTAGATTCCCTTGTATAGAGTTCTCTGTTTAGGTCTGCACCCCAGTTTTTATTGGATTATTTGTTCTTTTGATGGCCAATTTCTTGAGTTCTCTGTATATTTTGGAGATCAGTCCTCTGTCTGATATGGGCCTGGTGAAGATCTTTTCCCATTCTGTAGGCTGCCATTTTGTCTTGTTTGACATGTCCTTTGCTTTACAGAAGCTTCTCAGTTTCAGGAGATCCCATTTATTAATTGATTCTTTTAGTATCTGTGCTAGTAGGGTTATATTCAGGGAGTGATCTCCTGTGCCAATGTGTTCAAGTGTACTTCCCATTTTCTCTTCTAAGATGTTCACCATGGTTAGTTTTATATTGAGGTCTTTGATCCATTTGGACTTGAGTTTTGTGCATGGTGATAGACATGGATCTATTTTCTTTCTTCTACATGTTGATATCCAGTTAAGTCAACACTATTTGTTGAATATGTTTTCCTTTTTTCTATTTTCTATTTTTTGTTTCTTTATAAAAAATCAGGTTTTTGTAGATGTGTGGATTGATATCCGGGTCTTTGATTCAGTTCCAAGACCTTTATCATGAAAGGATGATGTATTCTGTTGAAGACTTTTTCAGCATCTAATGAGATGATCATGTGGGTGTTTTTTTTCCCAGTTTATTTATATGGCAAATTACATTAGCAGATTTTTATATGTTGAACTATCCCAGTTCTTGGATTCAGTTTGCCAGTATTTTATTGAGTATTTTTCATCAATTTTCATGATTGATTGCAATTCTTTTTCTTGGTTTAGATTATGTGTGATTTTGGTATCAAGGTAACTGCAGCCTTATAAAAAGGTTTCTACAATGTTCCTTCTGTTTCTATTATGTGGAACAATTTGAGGAGTATTGATACTAGTTCTTCTTTGAAAATCTTGTAGAATTCTGAGCTGAAGCCATTGGTCCTGGGCTTTTCTTGTAGGGAGCCTTTTGTTGATTATTTCTATTTCTTTAGCAATTATAGGTCTATCCAATTTACTTACCTGTTCTTGATTTAATTTTGGTAAGTGAGATTTATCCAGAAAATTCTTTAAGTTTTCCAATTTTGTGGTGTACAGACTTTTGAAATGTGACCTAATGATTCTCTGGATTTACTCCATGTCTGTTATTATGCCCCCTTTTAATTTCTGATTTTGTCAATTTGGATACTATCTCTCTCTCTGCCTTTTAGTTAGTTTGGATAAAGTTTTGTATATTTTGTTGATTTTCTTGAATATTCAACTCTGTGTCTCCTTGATTCTTTGTATAGTTTTCTTTGTTACTATTCTATTGATTTCAGCTCTCAATTAATTATTTCCTGCTGTCTAGTCCTCATGCGAGAGTTTGCTTCTTTTTGTTCTAGAGTTTTCAAATGTTCTGTTAACTCACTAGTGTGGGATTTTTCCAGCTTCTTTATGTAGGAATTTAGTGCTATGAATTTTCCTCTTAACACTGCTTTCATTGTGTCCCATGAATTTGGGTATGTTGTGTGGTCCTTTTTATTGAATTTTATGTTTTTAATTTCTTCCTTTATTTTTTCCTTGATGCATTGATGTTTCAAGTGAACATTGTTTAATTTCCAGGTGTTTGTGGGGTTTCTGGAATTAGTATTGCTCTTGACTTCTAGTTTTAAACCATAATGATCTCATAAGGTACATTGGGTTATTCTATTTTTTTGTATTTGTTGAGGTTTGCTTTGCTACCTAGTATGTGGTCAATGTTTGAGAAGGTTCCATGAGGTGCTGAGAAGAAGGAAATTCTTTTATGTTTGGATGGACTGTTCTATAGATGTCTGTTAAGTCCATTTGAGTCATAGCATCTGTTAGTTCCCTTATTTCACTGTTAACTTTCTGTTTGACAGACCTGTCCAGTGGTGAGAGTAGGGTGTTGATGTCTCCATTAGTGTGTGGGGTTTAATGTGTGATTTAATCTTTAGTAGTGTTTTATTTACATATGAGTGGCCTTTTATTTGGGGCATAGATGTTCAGTATTTAGGTTTTCTCCGGCTGGATGTTTCCTCTGACTAATATAAAATGTTCCTCTTTGTCTCTTGATTGATTTTAGTTTGAAGTCTATTTTGTTAGATGTTAGGATAGCTATACAAGCTTGTTTCTTAGGTCCATTTGATTGGAAAATTTTCTCCCAAACATTTCCTCTGAGACAGTGTCTGTCTTTGAGGTTGAGGTGTGTTCCTTGTATGCAACAGAAAGATGTATTTTGTTTTTGTATCCATTCTGTTAGCCTGTGACTTTTTATAGGCGACTTTAGTCCATTTATATTAAGGGAAATTAATGAACAGTGGTTGCTAGCTCCTGTTATTTTAGTTTTTATTGTTGGCAATGCTACTGTGTGTGTTTTTCTCTTCTTTGGGATTGCTGCTGTGAGATCATCTATTGTCTGTGTTTCTGTTGATGTAGCCAACTTCCTTGGGTTAGTGTTCTTTTTCTATTACTTTGTATAGGGCTGAGTTTATGGCTATGTGTTTGTTAAATCTAGTTCATGGAATATCTTGATTGCCATAGAATATCTTGTTTTGTTCATCTATGGTGACTGAAACTTTTGTTGGGTATAGTTGCTTAGGCTGGCATCTATGGTCTCTTAATGTCTGCATAACACTTGACCAGGACTTCTGGCTTTCATTGTTTTTATTGAGAAATCAAGTATAATTCTTATAAATATGGCTTTATATGTTACTTGACCCTTTTCCTTTGCAGCTCTTAATATTCTTTCTTTACTCTGTATGCTTAGTATTTTGATTATTAGATGGCAAGGGGACTTTTTTTGGATTCAGTCTATTTGGTATTCTGTAAGCTTATAAGCATGTCTTTCTTTAGATTGGGAAAGTTTTCTTCTATGATTTTGTTGAAAATATTTTCTGTGCTTTTGAGTTGCACTTCTCCTCCTATCTCTATTATTCTTAGGTTTGGTCTTCTAATGGTGTCCCATATTTCCTCGATATTTTATGTTAAGCTTTTTTTTAGATTTATTTTTTCTTTGACCGATGAGTCTATTTCCTTTATTGTACCTTCAGCACTTAGATTTTCTCTTCCATCTCTTTTATTCTGCTGATTATGCTTGCATTTGTGGTTCCTGATAGTTTTCTCATAATTTCTGATTTAATATAATTCCTCAGTTTGTGTTTTTATTATTGTCTCTGTTTTGGCTTTTAAGTCTTGAATAGTTTTTTTCAGCTGTTTGATTTCTTTTTCTTGGTTTTCTTTAAGGGATTTGCTAATTTCTTTCAATTTTTTGTTTGTCTTTTCCTTCATTTCTTTGAGGGAATTTTTCATTTCCTCTTTAAGGGTCTCAAACATTCTCTTAAAGTTATTTTTAGGTCATTTTCTTCTCCTTCATCTATATTTGGTTTTTCAAGTCTTACTGTTATAGGGTCACTAGTTTTTATTGATGTCATGTGGCTTTTTTGGTGTTGAGTTTTTCCTACCTTGTCTATCCATCTTTTCCTCTGCTTGGGGCTGTGTCTCTGGTGATCAATCTTCCAGATGCCAGTGGATCAAAGGCTCAGATGGGTTCTCCTTGTGATGCACTCAGGGTCATGGTTCCAGTTACCTCCAGAACTCAGTGTTCCTGGAGGTTGCTCAGCACTCCTGAAGGTTGCTCTGCAATACTGGGGGTCATTTGGTCCTGATCCCATGGAGGTTGTTTGCTTGGGTCTGCTTTCACTGAGGTCACTACCTTAGGGCTGCTCCAATAGAGGCTGAACAGAGGTTCAGTCCTGCTCTGGCCTATTTCTTTAGATGTCCCTGGCTTGGGCCTGCACCCATATAGGTCCCTGGCTTGGTCCTAGTCCCATAGAGGTCTCTGACTTGGGCCTTGTCCCTCAGTGGTGACTCCCTTGCACCTGTTTCTGTACAGGCCACTGCTTGGGTCTGCTCCGGTTGAGGTAGCTGACTCAGGCCTGCTTGGCAGAGATCGCTGGCTCAGGCCTGTTCCCACAGCTATCCCTAACTCAAGCCTGCTTCCTTGGAGGCCTGACTTGTGACCTGTCCCACAGAGGTCTCTGGCTTGGGTCTGCTCCCTCGGCATTCACTCCCTTGTACCTACTCCTGTGGAGGTCACTACCTCAGGTCTCATAATGTTCATAAATGTATTGTAACTTGTTGACTAAGGTTTTCTGTCCTGCCTAGTTTCCACAATTGTTAAGTCCCAAAGAAATCACACAGAGGTCTACATTAACTATAAACTGATTGGCCCATTAGCTCAGGCTTCTTATTAACTCTTATAACTTATATTAGTCCATTATTCTAGCATATGTTAGCCACATGGCTTGATACCTTTTTCAGCAAGGTAGTCACATCTTGCTTCTTCTGTGTTGGGACAGGACTGCAAAGGAATGGGCTTCCTCCTTCCAATAATTCTCCTGTTCTCATTGGCCCACCTCTGCTTCCTGTCTGGTTGTTCTACCTATGCTTCCTGACTTGCTACTGGCCAATCAGCATTTATTTAAAATATAATTAACAGAATATAGACCATGGTTCCACACAAGTACCTTTCTATCTTTCTTGTGCTTCTGGTAACTCTTATGTGTATGTTAGTATATTTATACTATTTTTATAGCACATTTTCTGAAGGCTTACGAATAACTATCTAATTTGTCTTATTTTATGACTCTATTTTAACTATTTTCAAATTTACTATCACTTTCTCTCAGCTTCTAATATTTATTACAATACCCTGATTACAGTTTTAATTTTAAGTTTGAATTTTATTCATTCAAAGTCAGAATTTCCATCTTACTCTTTAGAATAAATTATATAATTTATTTATATGAACTATTTGATAAAACTGCCGTCAGACTTTATTCAATTACTGAGACACAGTTGCCATTAAATTTTGATCAAGTGTATAAAATTTATTTCAGTTGTTTATCCATTAATTTCACATTTGTTTCCAACATAGCATTCTTTTTCATCTTTCATATACAAGTCAAAATTTTCTGTTTTTATTGATATTATTATTGATAACAAGCTGAAGATTTTTAACTATCATATTTTAGCAAGTTCCTCCATCTCAGAAGTTCTGTTTGCAAGGTTGTTTATTTATGCTTGTTTATTTGTAAACTGTAGGAAGTTTTTAAATTATAATCTTATAGTTGTATATTTACTCTGCTGAACTAATTCTATTTTCTATTAAAACATGTCATTTCTGCTAAAATTTTAACCTTTATCCTTATCTTGTCCCCCAGATTACATAGTAGTATTCCTGCATCTACATATAATAATTAAATATTTTTAATCAGATATACTTTGGTATCTTGGTGTTGGATGTCTGTGTATGCACTTTAATTGCTGAGCTCATACATTCTAAAGTGTTTATTTCATGTCTTGCATTTAGATAGATAGATAGATAGATAGATAGATAGATAGATAGATAGATAGATANNNATAGATAGATAGATAGATAGATAGATAGACAGATGATAGATAGATGATAGATATTTTAGATGTATATATTATAGCCTATATTTAGGAGTGACAATTTTCTTGGAAGTACTTTGTCTTACTGCTCCTAGAAGGGCTTGCTCTTTCACAAGTACACTTTTATTCAGGTTTCCAATGTTGACTACAATTATTTTAGGACCTGAATTCCTAAAAGTTTTGTTAGGATCAGGATAAGGTTAATCAAAAGTTGTGTGCAAGTGTTTTTGCCAATGAGAGCTTTCATCAGTGATTATGAGTGCATGCAGTTTGATCAGCGAATGCTTTAAAGCAATCCCTCATCTTTTTGGATGCATCAGTCCAGAACAGAACACTTGGTACAGGTTTTTTTCTGAAACAGATTGGAGAAGGAAAAACAGTAAATAGAGAGATGTCATTGAACTTCACTTTTTGTGACATCCTAGATATTTTTGGATCAATTTCTCATTTTTCCTGTATGCTTTTCTGTATTCAATTTCTATGAACAACAAATAATTGAACAACAAATAATTGAAGGTGGTATATGTCAGCAATCCCAGGATTTGGGAAGTAAAGAGAAAAAGATCAAGTGTTCAAGGTCATTCTTTGCTACATTTCATATGCAAGGCCACTCTGAGCTATAAGACATAGTCTCAAACAAACAAAAACTGAAAAGAAAAGCAATGCATAATTATTGTTTTATCAATTTCATGAGTGAAATTATTTTGCTGGTGTATGAATTTAAGACACTCTTCACTCTACCATTTTAGAGGAGAACTTCAAATTAATACTGCTTCTCAGCCTTGAAATGCTCTCTAATGTTCCAGATAACCCAATAAAGGTGTACACGCAGGGCACTCAATGAAATTATGCACCGTGAAAACTTGTCGGACAAATCTTTTTTCACTGGGTCTAATTTATTGAATGTGCTACCAGAAGAGACAGGAGAACAGTTTCATCTGTGCCATTGCTGTCTAAGAATATAAACCAAAGCATGAAACCAGTCACTCATCTGCTTGAATTCCATGTGTCAAGGGAGAGCAACATTCTATGTATGGAATGACTACATTGAGATGACGTCACATGGAAGTCTTAATAATTGTGTGAGTGTGTTTGTGTGTGTGTATGTGTGTGTGTGTGTGAGAGAGAGAGAGAGAGAGAGAGAGAGAGAGAGAGAGAGAGCATGAGAGAACATGCGAGTACATGTACACATCAATTTTGAGGTCAGTCAATAGCTCTTAGGAACTGATTATCATCTCCTTCTACCATGGGTTCCATGCATTAACTTCCGGTTATTAGGCTTATATGGCAACTACTTCTACACAATGAGTTATTTCCCATGCTCATGATATTCTTTGGGGTGGGGAATGCTGTTAAATTATAAATGAAATAAGTACCTGAAAGTGAAAAATGCTGAGTAAAAGGAGAAAATGCAGATAACTCAGTCTTAGCTTATAATCTGAAAGATGCTAAGCCATTTTCCAGCTACTTCCAGATGTCTGCAGTGTCCTTAATTCTCAGCAAACATGCTACTCAGAATACCTATGAGACAGGATTTACTGCAAATTATATCACAGTCTATTTTGGTAATAAACACCTATTACCAAAGGCAATTTGTTTGTGTTGCTTTCTTGAGACTTTAAAGAATCTAGTTATATATCTTGTGTTTTCTACAGAAAATTATCCCCAAACATCCTTCTTAGTTTGAACAAAATGAGGTTTCCATTTTAACTATAAATGAGTCTGAGTTGTACAGGTTATAAGGCTAATTTACAGTACCTTGACTCTTTGTTGTAACTCAGTTTAATAGGAAACCCGATTATTGTGTAAATTTAAACACAATATAATTGCCACAAAGAATAAGCATAACAATGAGCTTGTGGAATTTCTGGAGTTAAAGGGACTGAATCTTTATAGGTGTCTCTCAGAAATGATAATGTAGATCATACAGAGAAACATTTTGAACCATTTTCCTCCAGTGTGATGCTGACACTTTCACATCTAATTAATCAAGTCAGCAAATAAAAGAAGCTTTGTGAGGGAATGCATTACGAATTAATTTTCTTCCTATTTCAAGCTTATTGAGGACAAGTAGATCCAACCCTCATTATTTAAACTGCCACCCTTTCAAGTGTTCCAAGCTGGTGGTCACATAGAGGAAATGCTGGGTCTCTCTGGTGAGACACAGAAGAGACATTTCTTGAGGGTTCAAGTTGAAAATTCATCTTTGGAATCATTTCTTTAAACATTTGTGCTGTTGGACAGTGGTCTGTACCCTGTCACTTGTGTTTTAAATAAATGATGATTGGCCAATAGCCAGGCAGGAAGTAGAAGCAGGGCAACAAGAATTCTGGAAAGAGGGAAGTTTCAGTCTACAGTCATCACCCAGAAAGAGAGGAAAGCAGACACAGAGCAAGCAAGATGTGACTGCCTCACTGAAAAAGATAGCAAGCCACATGGCTAACACAGACAAGAATTATGGGCTAATATAAGGTATAAGAGTCAATAAGAAGCCTGAGATACTAGACCAATCAGTTTACAATTAATTTAGGCCTCTGTGTGATTTCCTTGGGACTTAACGAATGTGGGAGCTGGGCAGGACAGAAACCTCAGTCAGCAGAACGGTGTGCCAACGTGGGGCCGGCCAAATCCACTTAAAACCCTGACAGAGCTTGGAAAGTTATTAGAAAAGAATAGAGTTAAGCACCGCTTCTTGATAGCAGCAATTTCTCAGGTGGGCTCTGCTTGCTAGAGGCAAGCAATTTCATTTAAGAGAGGCTTCCTAACTCAACTTTAGCTGTAAAACCTGCAGCTCTTTTTAAAAGTCCTGCCATGAAACACTTAAATGGTGTTGATAAAAAGCTGACTTCATACTTTTTGATGGCAACAGGGATCTTGAAATGCCATGGAGTTGTGGTACCAGTACCTGTGTCATGAGGCTAGACTCTCAGAAAAAATCTAAGGAATGGGCTGGATCCAGCCATCAAAGCCATGGCTTTAATCCTAGCCATATTGCTTAGCAAATTAAAGACTCATGTGGTCAGAAAAAGAGAGATATATAGTAAAGATAGATTCAAAGATGAAGAAAACCTCAAAATAGTTTACTGTGTGTTTTAAAATATATGTAGGCTTGAGGGGAAAAAAGGATAAAGTCCTTAATAAAAAGAAAAATAGAGAGTATTTGGGTGTGGTGGCACACACCTTTAATCTCAACACTTCAGAGGCAGAGGCAGGCAGATCTCTGTGAATTCAAGGACAACCTGGTCTACAGAGTGAATTCCAGGACAGCCAAAGATACACAGAGAAACCCTGTCTCAAAAGCCAAAAAGGAAAAGTAAAAGAAATGAAGGTTAAAATAAAGCTATGCAAAGATGAAAAAAACACAATGAATCTGAATATTGTATGTTATTGTGTTCTCTTTGAATGGTTTGAATGCTGAGGAAGGAGCAACAGGTGCTAAAAGATATTTGTTGATAAATGCTGCTGGATTAATCCAAGATAGGTATTTTAAAAATACCTTGACTTCAAAATTGAAGTCAA
>LOEQ01004565.1:24485-36212 GCA_001685075.1 Bramus lutescens
CAGATGTCTGAGTTCTATATCCAGAACAGATTCAAGACTGCTGCCTGAGATGATTAAGCTTCACAGGATACTCCAGTAATGACTTGATCATAATTCTAAATTTTCTTCAGGTCCCCATAAGATTACCAGTGCCCCCAAACAGCAGGAAGTAGCCTAGAAAACTACACCCACATTCCCCCCAAAATGGACTATGAATATTTTCCTTTGTTTAGAATGTTGGTTACAAGTTGTTATGGATAATGGTCAGGAGAAAAGCTAAGCAAAAGATATTAGATTCAGAGTTCTTGTTTAAAAGGGGGGGTTCCTGTGGGACAATGGTTTTTCATTCTGTCGCTTGTATGATTTTTAAAATGCTGATTGCCCAGTAGCCAGGCAGGAAGTATAGCAGGACGATGGCGACCAGGCAGGAAGTAGAGGCGTGGCAATGAGAATTAGGGGGCAAGGAAAGTTTCAGTCCACAGAGTCCAGCCAAACAAAAACGAAGCCAGACACAGAGTAAGCAAGATGTGACTGCCTCACCAAAAAAAGGTTCCAAGCCACATGGCAAACACAGATAAGAATTATGGGCTGATATAAGTTATAAGAATTAATTAATAAGAATCCTGAGCTACTGGGCCAATCAGTTTATAATTAATGTAGACCTCTGTGTATTTCCTTGGGAATTAACAACTGCAGGACCTGGTGGGACCAAAACCTCAGTCAACAGAATGGCACATTTGTATGAAGAAAAACATCTTTATTATGTCTTTAAGAGAACTGAAGTACCCAACCTCCCATTCTGTGAAACATGGTTCTTCAGTAAAGTACCAGGGAAAGGTCCAAGGCTGTGTCCCTGGGAGGAAGTCCAGTATCAAGGTCCTGTCTCATTTAAGCATTAATAACTGTCTTATATAAAAAGGGAGAACCTTGCAAACATAAAGTGAATTTTCTGCTCTTTCCAAATCACTGAAATTTTACATGTTTTCTCTGTGTGTGTTATCATTGTCAGGGTCCAAGTTAGACTGAGAAATTGAGGGCACGATTAAAAATGGCAGGACATTAAAGGAAGAGAACCTGTGTCACCTTTGCTAATCCCCAAAGTGTTTTATTTTATTTTATTTTATTTTATTTTTCTTCATTTCATTGCCTGTAAATTAAACTTCTGGCTCCTTGGCTCTTCCCTAAGTTTCGGTGCCATTTAAAGGAAACTCAGTGTTTACAAAGCTAAAATGATTGGTTGCTTTCTATAAAGTAAAGAATTTTGACCTTTTGCATCTTTTCTTTCTTTTCCCATGCATGCATAGTGTACTAAGTGTTAATAAAGGTACTATCCAACCCCACGACTCTTTCCCTTCATTTCCACCTCCATGGTTTTCTTTAGACATGTTCTCTGCACTAACATCCACAGGAGTTAACAGTTTGCACAATTCACAGCTTTTCTTCTTGTTCCAAGGACTTAGAGTTGCTTGTTAGGTGTAGAAACATGAAGATCATGGATTTGATTTTAAACCATACAGTGTTCTGTACTTAAAATGAAAGCTGCACCTGCTTCAGAGTCCAGGAGGTGAGAATGAATAGTTTACCAGACAGCACACACCAACAGTCAAATTTCATTGTGTGAATTTATATTATTGTCCAATTTAATTCCATTTTTGGCATTGGTACGCAAAGTGAGAGTGGTTGATTTGTTTGTTTTATTCAAATATGGGCTGAAATGCTATTTTTCAATTGCTGGTTCATTTTCTCAATAGGTAATGATGAAATAAAAAAGCTTCCAGTACCTTTTAAAAAATGTGTGTGGTTTATTTCTAAAGCTAATGGAGAAATATTGCATTAAGTATAGAGAATAGAGAAAAGGTAAATAGGAGAGCCAGAGTTCCTTCTTTCATCAATTAGAGACCATCATTAACATACTTTCTAGCCTTTTCATTGCTGGGATATAATAGATGTAAAATTGAAAACATACTGTCTATTTAAAATAATGCTGAGAAATTTTTACTATTTCAAAAAACACTTCCCAACCATTTTCAGTTGCTGCATCAAATCTGCTATGCATTTATACATGAGTCACTAACATTGTTTTCTTCTCTATGGAAAATGCTATAGTTAATAGTTTATGTATAAAATTTATAAGGTTGCTGCTTGCCTTTAGAGGGAAACCTTAGAAACATAGAATCAAAGTCATATTGCACAAATATTCTTAGATTGGACTTGCTGACAATGTTTGCAACATCATCCTCAGGACATTGCTGAGGGAGACCTAAGGTGGCATGGCTGGCCAGTATCTACTATGCAAGCATGAGGACTTGAGTTCAGATCCCCAGTACTAACATGAAAATCCATGTACCTGAAGCCCCCTAATGAAAAAAAAAAAAGAAAGAAAAGAAAAGAAAATACTGGAAGCTCCTGGAATAGCTAGTCTTGCTGAATGAGGACGCTACAGGGACAGAGGCAAACTGTGTCTGAAAAAGAAAAATGGAGAACAGAGGAAGAGCGTCTTCACTTTGACCTCTGGACTATACACATACTCATGTGAATGCATAAAAACCTGCACATGCTAGGGTTCCTCTGCCGCTCTAAAATGCAATATTTTGACCGCTTTCAATAACTCTTGTAAAAAACTTTGACATACTTGATTACAGCTAAATCCTGATAATAGTAAGTAATTTTGAGTGTTCTCATTTTTGGAAAAACTTAGAAAGGGAAATATGGAGATACAAATATAGATAGATATATAGATAGATGAATTATAAATGATAAATATTAAACAGGTAGATAGTTAAGAGACATAAATACATAGAAAATAGATGGTAGACATGGTAGACAGTATTGTTCCTTTTAAATTTTTAATTGTAATTTAATGTTGAGTTGAAAGTATATTTATTAAATAATTTTAATTAAATATTTATGATTTTATATGTAATTTTCCACTATTGACTATGATATTATTTGGAATGTTGAATATCTAGCTTATAAGCAATTCTATCAGTTTAACTCAGTGAAAACTTTACTGTGTTTAACTGATATCATCTTTCCTTGGAATTATATAAAATATGAGATTTAAATATTAATTTTCATGTTAACTTTTCTATTAGTTTCATATTTAGCATTTTCTTCAAGATTGAAGCAATAAAATTGTTGATAATTTAATGGAAAACTTATTTCATGAAATCTCAACAGTTGGGAGGAAAAGACAAATATTTAACTTACTTTTGAAAACCTGCAAGGTGACTTATTCAGTAATAATCTATTTTTCACATATTTAAATGCTTCCACTACTATATGATATGTTGAAACAAACACAGAAAGAAATCAATAGAGAAAAAAAGGCATCTACTTTAGCATCTTATCTTGTGGTTTTAAAAACTATTCCATATATTTTTTACCTGTTTTCTTGCTTAATTGTTATCATTTTACATTTTAAAATAGCATAAAGAAGATAAAACTATAATTTTAAATGGTATATTATTTATATTCCCACCCACTCAATATTCTAAATTAACATTAGAATGGTTTTTACATGTTTTTCACATCATTTCACTGGAAATCACACCAAATACATGAACTGACTAAAATGAATGACATCTTAGTCAAGAGTTATTTCTAATTATTGACTTCAGGCAGCATGCTAATTCAGGAAAATGACCATAGACACATATTTGAATACACATGTCTATAATTGAATGGGCACACATATGTGTGTGACATTTATCAGTGACTATCTTACCAATGCTCATATCATTTTACAGGTTACTCAGTGCTGCCTACGTGTTCACAGGTTTGGGACCATTTACCATGCATGAAAATTCTTTCATGGCCTGCATCCCTGAAAAGAACTGAATCTTCCTCATCCAGTTGTGATCAACTGCTAACAGTTCCTTAATGAGGGGTGGGGTTTCCTGAGCCTCTCCCCGGCTCAAGCTGGGATTTGGGCTAGTCTGACCTTGTGTGCATTTTATGACTATGGTTACAAAAAATTTATATGTGTAACAGTATTACATATATGGAAAATGCTGCTATTTTATACACATCTACTGCCTCTGTTCATACAATCTTTATACTCCATTTCTCTTGATCATTCCTGAGAATTTGGTGGAAGAGATATATTATAGATGTAGAATAGTCCCTTATTCTATGCTCATTGGCTGCTTGTGACTCTATTGTTATTAATATCATCATCATCAATCGCCATTTACTGCAGAAAGAAGCTTCTCTGATGAGGTTAGAGAAATGCACTAACATATGGTTATAAAGAGAAGAACTTAGGTAGCACTTTAATGCTACACCCACTTAGCAGAACATTGGGATCTCCCCTAATGCCTATGACCCAGCCAGTCTTGGGATTTGGGCCTAGTTAATGGTACCAGGAATGGGCTCTTTGTTGCAGAGAGGGCTTAAATCTACTCATAAAGTAGTTGGTTACTATCATAACATTCATGCCACTTACTTTTGAAAAACTGGTAAGATGATGTATTCAGTAATAATTTTTCATGCATTCTAAATGCTTTCACTACAATATTATATATATATANTATATATATATATATTGAAATAAACCCACAAAGAGAAAGCAAGAGAGATAGAGAAAAGCAAGAAAGAGGGAAAGGCATCTGCTTTAGTATCTTAGTCTTTTTTAAAGACAAGTCTTTTTTGCATGAGCAAGACTATCTTGCTAGGAAAAAGTATTAATGTAGGTAGGTCATAGAGTTGACAACTGGGTAAGACTGCATAAGACATTCCCCCCAGGCGTGTGCATAGAGCCAACAAGCACTTGTGACAAAGCTTCCAGGTCAACATCAGCTTGACTTCTCCAGCTCCTAAGACTCAGGTATATGGCACCTTAAACAATAGCACCTTGCCATTGACTTGTAGAGGGTAACCAAGAAAATTGACAATAGTCAGTAATTTTACAGTGGGCCCCACTTACTAATATCTAAGAAAGATGATTTTATTTGGTTTACAGAGGGTTTATTTGGTTGTCTGTAGTTTCTAGGAAGTCCATTATAGGAAAACTCCATTCAAAGTCATTATACATGTACATATATCTATTTTAGGAAGCTTCTACAGTAGTGTGTTTAGATACAGCATTTTCAAAGGTCTTTAGTGTTAGATATTCTTCCTTCTACTTCCTCCTCTACTTTACCCCTCACTCTCAACCCCACTTTTCCTGTACTACTATTCCCTTTCTCAATGAATACCATATGCATTTCAACCCCCTTTCCTTAACCCCATACTAGTTTCCTGCCTTTTGCATATATTTTAATTTAAAGCTAAAAATCGAAAGGTTCCAAACCAGCACCAAATATGAGACAACGCATGCTTTATTCGTCTTTTTGGGTCCAAGTTACCTCACTCAGAATGATTATTTTCAGCTCCATCAACTTCCCTGCTAATGCCATGATTTCATTTTTCTTTACTGCTGAATAATATTCTACAGTGTAAATCAGCTACGACTTCATTCTCCATTCATATATGATCAACACCGAGGGGGTTTCTATGCACTGGCTATTGTGAATACAGCACTAATAAATATGGATAACATGTACCTCTAAAGTAGGATCTAGAGTCCTTTGTGAATAGACCCAGGAGTGGTATTGCTGGATCACCCAAAGGGGCTGGCCAGTTCACACTCCTACCAACAGTGAATAAGTATATTGTTGAATTACATTTATTAATTTCCACATATTGAACTATCTTGTATCTATTAAATTAATGAGTTGCTTATGATGTGTGATTTTTTGATGTGTTCTTGAATCTTGTTTGCAAATATTATATTATATATATTATATATTATATTATATTGAGAATTTGTTGGTTCACTATGGAAACTGACTTACAATTTTTTGAGCAGTAAGGTCTTTCTCTGTTTTGATATCAGCATAATGTCATCTTCATAAAGTATTCTTTTTATCTTTTGTGGTTGATTAGTGATTATCTTAGCCTTTCTTTAGAGACTTGCTAAAATTCTGTGCTGATCCCATCTAGCCATAAACTTTTCTTGCTGGGAGACTTTTAAATTATTTATATAACCTTGATTTAGTCTCTCTCTCTCTCTCTCTCTCGCTCTCTCCCTATCACTCTCTCACACACACATGCATGCACAAAACTTTTAATTACTTATATAACCTTTATTTACCATTAGTTTCTCTCTCCCCCCCACATCCATACACAGAACTTTTAATTACTTATATAACCTTTATTTAATGTTAGTTTCTCTCTCTCTTTCTCTTTTCTTTTTTCTTTCTGGGTGTGAATCTATCACTCAATAAAGTATTTTTAGTTTTATCGATTTACCTGTGAATTTCATGGTTTCATTACTCTTCATAGATGAAATAGTATTCCGTTGTCAAAAGGTCCACTTTACTTATCCATTCATCAGATGAAGAACATTTAGATTGTGTTTCCTAGCTATTGTAAATAGAGGAGCAATGAGTATGCCTGAGCAAGTATCTGTGGAGCATGATGTCAAGCCATTCGGGCAGATGCCAAGTTGTGGTATAACTGGATCAGTGGTAGATTTATTTTCAACTATTTGAGAATTCTTCCCGCTGGTTTCCAGAGTAGCTGCACCAGTTTGCAATCTCACCAATGGGGAATGAATGTTTCCCCTTCCCCACATCCACTCCATTATTTGCTGTTGATCGTTTGTTGATCTTATGCATTGTCACTCGTGTGAAAAGAAACCTCAAGGGGTTTTAATATGCATTTCACCAACCTGTAAGAATTATGAGCACTTTTTGAAATATTTCTTAGACTTTCAAATTTTCTTCTGTTGATAAATCTGGTGAGATCTATAGTCCACCTTATATTTGTTTTATTGACTTCAATTTTAGTTCTTTATATATTCCAGATACTAATCCTCTCCGAGATGTCTATCTGGAAAAAGTTTATTCCTTTTCTGCAGGATATACATTTAAATTAAGAATCAAAACATTTGGTGCTGTATTTGATCTGTTAGTTTGGCTTTGCTCATACCCTATAATTATATCTCGCCACATTCTACTGACAAATTTTTCAGCCAGACAAAGATAATTGTTTAGACACAGGTCTTAAACATGACTTAAACAGTGGGCTTATATATAACAGAGCATTCAAGTCACTGCTTAACAATCCAGACTCTAGTGATAATCCAGAGGCCGAGGCAGGAGGATCAAAAGTTTTAGGCCAGTCTAGGCTGTGAGTGAATTAAAGGTCAACCTGGGTAACTTGCTGAGACCCTATTTCAAATTCAGATTATTACTTTTGAGTAAAAATAAGGCTGAGGACATAGCTCAGAAATACATAGTTGCTTACAAGCTCCGGGGTGACAAAGTGACCAAGGCAACTGCAGAGACCTTTCACCAGTAGGACCCACAGGTCACCCCTTAAATGGTTTTCTTATATAAGTGAAACACAGATAGGTTCACAGATATAAATAAACACTAGAAGTTTTATTTCCCTCTCTTTTAGCTATAGTTTTTCATACCCAAAACTAATTACATGAGGTGTTGATCTTGGTGTACTAAGTCTTTGTCCTTATGAAGTTCCCTGTAACAGAAGTCTACAGGTAAATGCATTGGGGTGGTGTTTGTGTTGACTGAGTATATGAATATACCCTTACTGCTGTAACGAATTATCACCACGGTGACATAAAACAACTTTTTCAATCTTGGGAGTTTCAGAGGTCAGGATCTTAAAATTGGTCTCCAGGTCTAAAATCAAGGCACTGGGGGCTGCATTTCTTTCCTGAGGGTCTAGGGGACAATGTGGTTTCTGAACTTTTCCAGCTTCAGGATGTTCTTACTGAACCACTGCACCTTATGCATCTGGAATCCAGTAGAGCGGGTTAATATGTCTCATGGTGACATTTCTCTGTTCTGACTTTTTCTCCTTCCTCTTTACCAATTAAGGACTCTGATTTCATTGGATCCACTCAAAAAGCCCATGATATTGGCCTTAGTCTAACAAGAGCTGACTAGAAACTTAGTTTCCTCTGCCCCCTTAAAGCCCATGGGCATATAACACAAAATATCTCTAGGTTGTGGAGATTCATGCATGGATTTCTTTGGCAGGTGAGCCTGGCACTATTTATTATACCTACCATACAAAGAAGAGCCACATGTTCACTACGAGGTCATTGAACATAAGTCATGCAACATTATAAGCAGTAGCTAAAGAAGTTTTTAAAGCATGAAAGACCACTCAAAAAAGAAGGAATTATGTGTAAAGAAATAAAATAAGGTAACTTTTTACTTATAGATTCTTATTTAGTGCCAAATCTTTTAGCCAAATTAATATAACACTCTCTTTAGTCCATAACGCTTTGGGGAAAGTCAGGTTTGTCCTTGGTTCTACTTTGGATCTTCTACTTCATTCTATTCAGCTGATTTCCTCCAGAGGGAAACTTCTCAATTCGTCTTACCAGAGAATAGGCTGAGGGACCTCACCTATCAAAAATAAGGTCATAAAGGGAAAAGCTGGCAGCTGTGTTTGTGTGCACACCTTTGGGAGCTTGTGTCAACTCAACAGTAGCTGTAGAGTGAGTGTCTGATCTTAGCAAAGGTTCACACTATACCAGGCAGTGATAACAGACAATAACATAGGTGGCAAGGAAAAGACACACATACAGGCACATCTTACCACATACAAAGAGGGATGTAAAATATAATCTTATGAAAACTTTTAAATCCAGACAAGACACGCAGGTTTCCCTATCACTCTTCTATATAAAAATGCATCCTTATACTGTGAACTCCTTGATGCATATAACCTTAGGCTGGACTTGTGACATTGTGGTACCTATCAATACCCATCCTATAATAAGTAATTCCATGAATGAATATCAATAGAAAGTTTAACAATACAACAAAGTCTCAGTTTGCTGCATGAGTAACAGTGGGAAACTATCCATGTGGCATGTGCTTATACATGAAATAAAAGCAAAAGATGTGGGATGCTCCAGCTCAGGCAACAGAGACTCAGGTCACCTGTGACTCACAGGCACTTTTTGCTTCATGTTTCCCCTCTATTTGTTGTAAAGAGGCCACATCTTCATTTCCCAGCTGCTGAAATTCCTTGAATAATCACACAGAAACTATATTATTTAAAACAGTGCATGGCCTATTAGCTCTAGCTTCTTATTGGCAAACTCTTACAGATAAATTTAACCCATATCCATTAATCTGTGTATCGCCACATGGTAGTGGCTTACCCGGTAAAATCCCAGTGCCTGTCTCTGATGGGGATACATGGCTTCTTTCTGACTCTGCCCCCTTCCTCCCAGCATTCAGTTTAGTTTTCCTTGCATTCCTAAGTTCTGCCCTATCAACAGGCCACGGCAGTTTCTTTATTCACCAATGGTATCCACAGCACATAGAGGGGAATCCCACATCATCTAATCAAGGATATTCTTTGCTAACATTTGAGTCTTATGTTCTCTTGTTCTTGACTTGTCTTGACTTGTCATGACTTTCCATCATCCACAGTGTCCATTCTAGCTTGTTCTTTGTCACCAAATCCTAGCTTTCTACCCACCATTAACTATATCTATTATTGTGCTAAGCACTTAAGAGAAATCAGCAGTAGTCCTTCTTTAGTTTTAATCTGAGAGAAAATTTCTAGCTTCACAAAATGCCAGGATTCCAAGTAAGATTAAAAAAAAAAAACTAGTGCTTGATCAGCCTTCTGCTAGATTCCTGTTTTAATTTGATTGTTTAATTGGTTTGCTGTTTTTCTTTGTTTTTGCTTTTTTGAAATCTATTCAATTTAGGAATTTATTTAATTATACCAAGTGCCTCACACATTCTGTTAATATTAGGTCAATGCATATATCAATCCAAAGGCAAGACTTTCAAAGTTTATCTACCCTGTTGCTATATATNTATCCCAAGTTTTATTCCTATAGTTTGTGCCTTGATGTGGGGGTGGAGATGAGAGACATACAGATGGACAATCATCTAGCACATACTACAGTCTGAATTTTAATCATGATAATTTTATGAGTAAGTGAGCACGTGGCTTCAGCTCATGATTGACAGGCTTGTCACAGGTTCTTCTCAAAGGGGTAGTGATATTAACATCCAAGTTTTCTCTCCTTATCTGTTTCCCCAATAATTCTCTGAAAAGGTGAAATGGTCACCTGCCTACTTTAGTAACTGACTTCTTTTGCTTTTTCTATTCTCAAATCTTATTCTTCCTGTCTGGTTGCAGCCACCATAAATAAGCATACTGGCTGAAAGTCTTACAAGTGCAATGATGTATTTAAGTGTACAACAATAGTCCTTTAACTAATGGGTGACGTCCTTCTTTTCTCTTTGTTGATGATCAGGTTTTGATTTGGGTTGGGAGTGGTGGTGGTGGTAGTTTTGAGTTTCTATGAAAAAAGATCTCACTCTGCAGCCCAGGCCAGCCTCAGACTCATTGCAATCATCTGTCTCAGCCTCCCCAAGTTCAGGAGTTCCAGTTGCTATCCACCAAACCAGGATTCCTGCTCTTCTGTTTCTGTCCCAGTGGGTAATAAAACACACTGAAATTTGGTGAAATCTATTTTTCTATTGTATTAAAGATAGGGATCTCCCTAACCTAGATAGGGCTCAAGACAATCTCGGAGGGTGGGCTAACTTTCCCGGGAGCAATTCCACACAAAAACCGATACCCACCCTGCCTGCCCACTTCCTGGGAAGAAGGCCAGAGAGATTGTCCCTGGGAACAAATGTGCCTTTCACAGGTGCAAAGGTCTGGCAGGGGGAGCTTGTGGGTAAAGGAGCTGATACTGAAAACAATGCATTTCCCTTCCTGTCAGTCATTTTGCTCTGACTTTTCTCACCCATTGAATCAATGGTGTTAATTGTCTCAGGAGCAGGGTACACGCCATCTAGAACAAAGAAGCCATTGCTCAGCATGAATTTCGAATTAACTTTTTTTTTTAAGTCCATGATCTTAAAAGCCTAGCTTTGTTGAGCTCCATAAAAGATTTCTAAATTCCAAACATGTCTTTCTACATGTTCCTAGTGGAGCTTGGTGGTCTGATCACAGAGGTTTACTGTCAATTGAAACCTAAAAGAAGTCCCACTAAGAAGGCCCAAAAAGCTTTCCAGGTTGGGGAGGAACTTGTAGCAAATTTACAGGCACGGGTCTGGGGCTGGGATAGTTTTGAGTCCTCAGGGATGGTAATCTTATATCTACAAAATGCATCAAGAGTCTGGGAGAGCCAGGAAATAGTTATTCCAGATGTGGCAACAAGTGGCACTTTCCTTGATCCTGCTTACAAGTTAAAATTCCCAATTAAAGAATAGTATTAATAGTGAAAAATTTAGGAAGAGCCTAGAAACTACTTCCAATTGGCCTCCACAACCTACTCCTAATCTGGGAAACAGGGATTCTATGTGGCTAGAATATAGTTTCGCTGACAGAATAAAATAAAGAGAACGAGTCTAGAAAATATTTGCCATTCCTGAAAGTTTGGTCATTCATTTCTTTTCTTTATGATTAGTCTTTGACTTTCTCACTGCTTTAACTAGAGCACATCGATAAAAGACCCTAAGCTGTACAGCTGCAGGCTTAGCATCTTCCGAGAGAGGAAAATTTATATACTATACATCTGTCCAAATCTGCCTGTTGGTATCCCAGCAGGGGTGTGTTATTGGCCTCCCAGTTAATATGTCAAACTTGAATTTTTATTTCACTGTAAAAGAGTGTTCTGTGTCAGGATTAGTCACATCCTAAAAGAACATTAAGGTCATCAAGGTCTCTGAGAAAAGTCTTTTTTTT
>LOEQ01004565.1:38698-59840 GCA_001685075.1 Bramus lutescens
TCTCTCTCTCTCTCTCTCTCTCTCTCTCTCTCTCTCTCTCTCTCTCTTTGTTGAGATTCCAAACAGAGCAGATATATGCATGAAGCATTCATACAAAGACACACTGAGACATCTTCCCTTATCTCCCGCAAGGTAGTATTCATCTGTGTGCCTTAAGCTAACATCTCTGGCAGGATGGCATGCACCCATGATGAAGCATTTTAATTTTAATCTTTCTCACTTTGTTGGGCCAGGCCTGGATGCTTGTCAGTAAGATGATGTGAAGCGAGAGGAAATGAAGGCATTGTACTTGAACCCTCAGCCGCCTCCACACCTGGGTTTTCACATACCCGAGTGAGGATGCTCTCATGTTCCTCCGTCCTTCCTGTTCAGGATATCTGAGAGGGACCTTGGAAGTCCATGAGAGACTCCATATGTTGTCATTGAAAAGCTGTTAGGGACTTTGCAGCTGACAGCGGCGCATCTAATTGCTGAATTATTAAATGAAAGTTCTCTGCCTAAAAAGCAGCATCCTGTCACTCAAAAAAATAAATAAATTCAAGTGAAAAGCAGAGGTGCGATGAGGTCATCTTGCTCACTTCTGCAGACAAATTGGAGAGACTCCAACAGGAGGGGCAGGAAACCTTAATTGCCTCTGGTACCTGCTGGAGGCTAGACTTGAAATCTTATGTCACCTGTGTTTTCAGCTCCTGACAGCTGGGCGCAGCAACCCCGGCCTTTGGCTAGTTCACATTTTTTTTGTGTTAGAACCAAAGATTCTTTTTGGAACTTAGACTCATTCTCCTTTAAATTACTCACCTGCACAGAAATCATATCTGGGATTTTTCAACAGGGGAAATCAGGGCAGCTGGGTTCAGGTTAGAGGCCACGTAAGAGGAGATTGAGAATCACTGCCTTAAAACAGGAAGCTTAGGACAGAGCCCATTTCATTCCTTGCAGTTTTAAAACCAGGTTTCAGACATTCTATGCCTCTCTTGGTCTTTGCGAAAGAGATGCCAATAACGTATTTTCTGGTTTTGCATTCATATTCCTAAATGGCATCCCAATTTGTTCTCAAAAATAATTATAAGTAATAAATCAAAATTATAAACTTATTGGAGGTTATACTTTTGTGCTTTATCCTATTTGTTCAGTTAGTGAGCTAGCTAGTTGTTATATTGGGGATCAAACCCAAGCTTTTTAGGCAAATGCTCTCCTATTCATCTATATCCACAGACTTGCTTTACATTTTTGTCCATTTCATCTTCTATCGCTATGAGCTACATACTATAAATATCAATCATTGATTCCACTGTAGGGAGGTAATCCCTGAATTGCAGGCTTGTTAGCTATGCGCTCAAAATAGCATGGCTAGACAGTGGATGAACCAATGTTTAAACCAAGAGAAGCATTCACCTTTAAGACTTAGAGAGTTTGCTCTTGATTTATAATGGTTCCGCTTAGGCTTTCTCATATCATACATCAGTATGGAAGCCATATGTACTCATTGAAAACCACCCTCTTCATTGGAATTTGGCTTCTTTCCAGGGGTGGCGATATGTGGTGTGTTCTTCTTTGGCAGCAGGGATTTAGCAACAGTGAGTTGCAGCTCCCACTCAGCTGCAGGACCATGAGAGACAGCAGTAAATGGCACACTGTGCTCTGCTCCACTGAGTATAGTGTTTGGAAGGTCAGGGACATGCTCCATGCTTTCTGCTCCAGATGTTTGCAACTTTACCTAAGTATTTTGATTGACCGTTTTTCTTTCCCCAGTGGCTTTACAAATGAATACTGGGGAGCAGTGACTTTGCTATTACATTTTCACATTGTATTGAGTAAGGCACCCATTTGGGGACAGCTAAACAGAATGAGGACATCAATGAGAGGTATCGTCTCTCTTGCTGCTCTTCCTCACCCCCAAGTCTCACTTTACCCAATGTGTACTGCTTGTTCCTACATGTGGCTCTTGTAAAAACACAAATACAGGGCAAAGTCCTCTTTAAATCCATTTTTATTTTTAGAAATTAAAGTATTATTTGGTCATCCTCCCCTTATCTTTTTCCCTCCAATATTTCCCATGTATTTTCCCTTGTTCTCTCTCAATCTCAAGCCTCTATTCCCTTCAGTGTTTTTAAATGCGTGTTTCTGTGTAAGCCGACTTCATTTGTATAACTTATATAAATGTTTTAAGCACACACTGACTCCTTTCAGCTACAATAATGAATTTTAATAATGAATGACTGTTCTGGTTTACTTTCTGACGCTGTGATAAACACCATGATCAAAAGCAACTTGAATAGGAAAAGGTTTGTTTGGATTATGTGTTCCAATTAGTCCATCATTGAGGGAAGTCAGGTCAGAAACTCAGTGCAGGAACTTGGAGGCAGGAACTGATGCAGAGGCCATGAAGGAATGCTGCTTACTGGACTGCTCCCCATAGCTTTCCTAGCCTGCTTCTTATATAACCTAACAGCACCTGCCCACCAACAGTAGGCTGAGCTCAATTGATATGCGCATCAATCATCAATTAAGAGAATGGCTACTACCATTTTATACCAGACTTGCCTACCAGCCAATCTGAAAGAAGCATTTTCTCAATCAATGCTCACTCTTCCCAGTTGACTTTCAGGCTTTTGTCAATCTAACAGAAAGCACACTGCCTATTCCATATTGCTTGTTAGGGAAAAACTGTATTTTCCTTTGTTACCAACAGACTTCTCGTGTCTCTGGGTCAAGCAGGAAGAACTACAGTGTGAGTGTTTATGATGAAGACCTGACTATAGGATCTATTCAGAAGCAACAGGTAATTTCATTTAAGTAGTAGCTTCTTCAAAATATTCTTAGCTTTTTCCTTATTAAATCAAAGTCATTAATTCTGATCCCAGAATTCAGCTCTCAGTTCTACAATTTACTAGTTATGTGATCTGCATAATCTAGCTTTCCACTTTGAAATATAATGAAATCTCCCCAAAGTAATACATTCACAATCTATGGAGCTGAGTTAGGATATGAGTCTCCATTAAACACATTATATGCTAATTTATTTTTTATGCAAATATATACTTAAAAATATTATGGTACTTTTCATTTTGAATATGTGGTACAGTGTCTAGCATGAAGTAGATGCTCAGTAAATGTATACTGAGCAAACTTTTACTACTGTCAAATATTTGGTCTACCATGAAGAAAATGCTAAAAAAAAATAGTGTCGTGGTAAGGAAATGTTCAAAATAATCTAAGCAATCAAAATCTATCAAAATTCAGCTATTCAGAGACTGAAATTTCTTCTAATGTAACTTAAGCAAAAACATCAATAGTATATCAAGGGTAAACTGAACAGCCAAAGCTTATAAACATCTGAAAAATGTTAGCAGCACATTTTTAGGCTTATTAGAAACAGCCTAAATAATTACATCAGTCAAATTACTGTGGTTTTTGGCCCATGTCCAGGAGGAAGGGTCATAACCCAACATACCAGGACCTTGCATGATGCAAGTGATTGACAGGAAGAGGAAATAAATTGATACTTTTCACATGAGGATAACAGTGGCATGTTTAAGTAAAACACATATCTGGATATTGTGGGAAATGTTAACTTTGATATGGTTCCAGATTATTTAATATTAAAGTATTTTAATTAATTATTGTCAGAGAAAGTGGGTGGAGTTAGATGCCATAGTAGAACAAAGGTGACTGACTGCTGCTGAAAACTATCATTGTGTACATCTTTGCTTTTCCTCCATAACCATGCTCAGTACTTTTGACTCCAGGCAGAAAGGAAGTTGGTCTTCAAATGGATTTCCTTTTCAATCTCTATATAAAGAATTATTGACTTTTAAATTGCTATAAAATTGTCTACAGTCCACCCATGAAGAATACAGCATGTATTTGGTCACAGGCATTAAACAAAGCAATCACCTACCCTCCCTCTCTTAAGTCTATAACGACAAACTTCAGAATCCCACTTCAGACTTTTAGCTCTATATTCTGGGTCTATTCATGCTCCAGTGAGCTAAGGATTTATTTTATGTAGTCACTCTCCATTAAAGATAGATAATGAACTTCTCAGCTTCAATTACTTAATGTGTGCAAGAGTTCAAGGATTCACAAGAATCGAAGAGCGCTTTCATCAGCAGACTTTGTTTCCAGATTTCGTCCATTTGGCATTTGGAAGTTCTTTTATTTTACAGTAGAAGTTCTATACCACTATTGGACAGTGAATGCTAGTGGAACATTATTTAAATGTATCACCTCACCTTAGACCACCAGGTACAGCCCACCTGTACCGATTTCATTCTGGTAATTTCAATGTTCCTGTCTCAGGGGAAGCCACTATTTATCATAATTTTTTTACATGAACACAGGCTCAATGCGATGTGCCTAATTTACTCCCTATTGCTATATTTACTCCCACATGCTATATACTGGTCAAAAACTCTACTCTTCTCAGCCCAGGTACTAGGAATACTCCTGGGTTATTCAGGGATTTTTATTTGGCGTCCAGAAGTGGGACTCAGATCATTCACCAAAGCCAATCTACAACGATATCATAAAATAGTGTTACCTACTTCAGACAAAATAAGAAGGCTCTTGATGAGAAGAATGAATGCTAACATAAAAACCATGGCACAAACATTGAAGTCTTGCTGCTTCTGAGTTAAGTGACCTTGGGGAAAGTCAAGACCGATAGCAGTGAATCATACTCCTTAACTGAAGATGGAGAAATTGCTGATCAATTGTCACTCCCAGACTTGAGGAAACCAGATAACTCTGTAAGTATCTTATGGCCTCTAACATAGTTCATAAAGATCCATGGGCATTCTGCTATGGCTGTTATTGTTGACACTGTAAAGGTTGTCATAGCAATTTCTCTTTGAGATAGAAATGATAGAACCAGAAAAAAGAATACAAGCCAAAAAAAAGGAAACTCATACAAACAAGTAATGTGAAAAATGAAATTAAAACTCTGTGCATTGGCTTTTACATAATTATGTTGCAACAAATAAATAACTTATTTCTAGGCTTTTAACATATTAGTTGTAAAAATAAGCTATGACTTGAAATTTTCCCCAAAGCATGTGGGAAAAATCATTTACATTTCATATCATTCCAAATTTATGGATGCCTGTAATTTATAATTTTTACTTTTATGATTTATCTATAGTTCCAATTTTATGACCATCAACTTTTCTGATAAAACATTATTAATCCTAATTCTAAACTGAGTTCTTAACCAGACTCATGAATGTATAATTACATCATCAATTTGTAAATAAATGTTACCATTCTCATCAGCATTGTGTTCCAATGTTCCAAAATAAGTGTTCATTCTGTTTTCATTTATTTAGTAATTTGTGAATCTGGGATTTATTTTAGTTGCCTTTCTCTTCTCCTTTGGCTATTTTCTCTCATATTCATTTATTCATACTTTATTATGTAAATTTCTATGGCTTATTAATTATTGCAACCCTTAAGATTATTTATGCAAAATATTATCTCCTAACTTAAAAAATCTTTCTTAACATTTTAAAAACTTTTTAGCTGCAGAGAATCTTTCCTTCTTTATTGTAGCTAAATATTAGTGTGCTTAATGAGATCTCTCTCACTGAAAGGCAATGGTATTGCTAATATTTAGAGTGGAAAGAAACTTAAATTACTTTCATATATAATCCGTCCTTATTTATATAGTCAATAGATGCTTATTGAAGTTCTTTGTGCACTGGGTAAGTTTTGGTTAAACTAAACACAGAACTTGGTTACAGAGGCTGAACACTGAATGCTGTTCACTACACAGTAGAGAAGGAGATGTGCACAGAGAGGAAAAATAACTAGAGAAAATTAAACTTGGGACAGTGAAGATAACAGGACAAATGCATACATGTAATAGGAGCTACATAGGGTGAGATATCTGTTACTTACACAAAAGTTAAAGCAAAGAAAGTGTATGATGAGGCAAGAACAGTAATAATGAAAAGGGGGAAATTGAAATTCAAAGACATTCTGTAACAAGCCTTCCATTAATTTAAATAAGGACAGTGGATATATTGAAACATCAAAATAGGTACTATGAAAGGACAAGTGGGAGAAATAAAAGGTTTATATTATTTAGTTGACTGACATAGGCCTTTGTCTAAGACAATAACTAGATAATGCCTTTTTTTTTCGAAGCAGGCATCCAAGTAAGAACTGGGGAGATTCTTCACTGCATGCTCAGTGGGCTAGAGAATACTTATTGGCCAAGCATAAGGACCTGAGTTTGGAACCAGAATCATTCTTTTCAGAAAATATAAAATAAAAGCCTGGAACATGGTCCCAACCTAGCAGACAACTAGGGTGCCTTCAGATACATTGAGAGATTTTTGTCTCAAAAAAATAAGACAGTGAGTGACAAAGACACTCTATGTCATCGTCTGAGTTCCACAGGAATGCAAATGACTACACATGCCCCCCGCAGGGATGCATCAACTCACACACAGACACACATCACATGACATCAGCAGATCAATGAGCCTATGGCTAGTGTACTGCACACACTATTTTACAATGCACTCACGTTCATAAGTAGCATACTCTAAGTTCATAATAAAATGCTTATATTGAAAGCACATTTATCAACAACATCTTTATCTGCATTATTAATTAAGAAATCTATGCTCTCCATAGTTGTAGAAATTCTTCTTTTGTAGGCCTAAGAGCACAATGAATTTCTTTAAATCATACACCCTTAAGTATATGTGTTCTGCTAAGATGCTGTGATGGCATGATGTCCCTTACAAGCAGGAAGATTTCCACCGCATTATAATATTCTGGGTTCACAATCAATAACAAGGTTGTATATTATCATGTGGCAATGACTGTAAATTTCTATGTCTAACTATTACCTGAATTGCAAGTTATTTATATTACATGTGAAGAAACTGAGGATTAGATGTGAAATAGGGTCCCGTGAACCCCTTTTTATTATACTATGATGTTCTGATACTGGGGATATGGATAAAAAAGGAAGTTAAGAATAAGATGATTTATTTCAAATATTTGATAATAGTAGACAAAAGAATTTCTAATTACAATCACGGTTCTACATACTAAAGGAATATGAAATTTGAACATTGCTTAACAGCTGGTGTCAAGATTGACCAGAAGTGGGTGTCATCATTTTAAATGACTACAGGTGTGACTTGAAGGCACTCTTGAAGCCAGGATAAAGTGGAGGTCACCCTGTGGGTTCTATAGGCTATTAAGGTAATTGGGGAGTTGAGCCAAGGAAGATGTGGTTTGCTGAACCACCAATCCCCAGGGGAAAGGCAAAGCCTTTGAAAATGGGTGTGGGGAAGAGAAAGGGCAGAACACACCCAGCTGCACACAATTACATCTGTAAAAGGTCCGAAGGGCCAGGAGAAAGAAAAGGACCAGGTAAGAACTGATCTCCTTGGCAATTCTGACACAAACCAGAGAGGGCAAACAATGTGTTGTCAATTTGCATATTTCCAGAAGAGCAGCAATTGGCCAGTCACACCACTGTTAAATGAGCCATATGTTGAAAGTATTGTCTGAAATATAATATGGATCTCATTGAAAACATGATGGAAGGACTGGTACCACATATTGGATGCAGGTCTTAGGAGTCACCGAGTCACCCAAGGCTACTGCTAGTCTGAGCTGAGAAATCCTCAGTTGTTCCTGCCAGACCACTCCACTCATGACCCTTCCAATCGTTCCACTCTTGACACCATTATTTTCCTGGCTTCCCAGGCTTGTTGTGAGTGTCTTTTTTCCCTGGAAAGAAATCTATCCAAATCCTGTTGACCTTTGTATGGGTTTTGGCATGCAGACCACATTCAATAACTATTTGTGTACATGCTTATAAATGAATGACACACTAAAGTTTTTAAGTTTTAATTCCCATTTTTGAAGTCGACAATTGGATTTGAACTAGAATGAGACCCAAGTGTGGTATATGAAGTGCACAGTGTAAGGGCAGGCCAAATTTGAAATTCCTGCTCCTTTAGCTATTTATCCTTGACAAGATCTTTATTGTGCACATAATTTGAGTATCTGAATCTCATGTTCGAGATCAGAGAATAAAGGCTTCTAAAAACAAATAGCATTGAGAAGGAAATGAGAGGCTTGTTGTTCATCTACAAGAGGTACAAATGAGAAAGAGATATTGTGGGTTAGAAAATAAGGCTTGAAAATTAGAGAATTAGGGAAGGTTTGGGCTAGAGCTCAGTTAATAGATTGCTGATCTAGCATTGCTCTGGGTTTGATTGCTAGATGTCATGTGCATCACTCAAGGTCTTTCAACGAATGCAGCACTCAGGAGGGAGAGACAAAGTGGATCTCTGTGGTTCAAGGTCATTCTTGGTTCTACAGCAAATTTGAAGCCTGACTGAATCACATGAGTTTCTGTCTCAAAGGAGGGCATGGTTATAAATAGAAATCTTTATTTTTAAAATACATAGTTTAATTCCTTTTTAAACAACTTATTCTTACTGTGGGCAAATAAAGAGAAAGCTAAATTTACTTAAAATATCCATAGTAACTTCTATTCCTCTTGTTAGAAGATAAGAACTGAAAACAGGTTGCTATGTTCCCAACTGCTAAGGTAGTACGAGGAAGATATAGACTTCAATAATATATTTATGTGAAAGTTATGTACTCAAAGATTTGTCCTTTATCAATCTATCTGTCTATAATATGTATCTATTGGCTATGTCTTCCTAGAATTTTAAAATGTTATATTTAAAATTAGATAAAACCCTGAATTGAGGTCTCTAGAAGACTCTAAAATTTAAGTGTAAAGAAGCTCACTTTAACTCTTTGCATGCTACTTTGCACTTACACCTAAAGCTACAATGAGAATAGCAGGTATATGTACTCATTTCACTTAAAATTTATTTTAATTAAACAAGGTAATGCATTTGAAGAATTTAGCAAGATGTCTGTGAATGCAATTTCTAAAATGTTAATTAGTTTCATTATAAAACTGGGAACATTATGAATTCCTTTCTGACTTGTGTTTTGCTATAAAATCTTTTATCATTAAACATTCTTTTGGGAGAAGACCAGGTTCCCTACTTTCTCTGTTCCCTTGGGCAGACACCCCCAGTTCAACCACAGGCCACATTGGCCAGAAGATTAGGTGGACTGCCTGTCCTTTCACCTCCCCCACTCTCTAGTTTCCAGTAGAGCCAATCCTCAGTTTTTGCTCTTCCCCCAATTCCAGCAGACACCCCTGCACAAGCACAGGCCATACCTACAAGAAGGTCAGGTAACCTGCCCACCCTTGGATAGTACCCCAATCCCTCCCTACTTCTTATTGTCATATCCTAGCCTCCAACTTGGACAAAGACTCACTGCTGAACCAGCCGCCATACCAACCATAGGAATGCCAGGTAGGCCACCTGCCCAAAGACCTCCTCCATTCTTTCAGTGCCCCTTCATCATCCGAGTACCATCCCTAATACTGCCTAACCTCTTTATCACTGTGTCCCAGCACCCACTCAGGCAGAGACACCCTCATAGATCAGAGACCATGCAGAGTACCAGGAGTCCAGCTATCAGTTCAGGTGGAGACCCACTGTTCAACCATAGGTCACATAGGCCAGAAGACCAGAGAGGAAACAGAAACTCAAGAACAATATCCCCATCCAACAAAGAAAAACCCAAAAATCAGCACCTGAACCTATAATCACCCCAAACCCAGATCCCTAGACACTAGCAAATAACACATTCAACAACAGCCAAGGCAATATGACACCATTAGAGTCTGCCTACCTACTACAGGAAGCCCTGAATATTCCAACACAGCTGAACTAACAGAATGGATAAGAAAACAGGATTCATCCTTCTGCTATATGCAAAAAAGGAACACACCTTAACTTCAAAGAGTTTGTCTTTGCCTCAGAGTAAAGGGTTGAGAAAAGATTTTCCAGTCAAATTGATCTAATAAGCAAGCCAGTGTAGCTATTTTAATATCTTACAAAATAGACTTCAAACTAAAATCGAAAGAGATGGATGAGGACATTTCATACTCATCAAAGGAAAAATTTATCAAGATGAAATCTCAATTCTGAACATCTCTGGTCCAAATACAAGGTACGAGGACAATCACATTTGTAAAAAAATAAAAATAAAAAAATAAAAAAACCTTAAATCACACATCAAATCACATGCATGAATAATGCATGAATAGTGGGAGACTTGAATAGTACACTCTCACTATACACAGGTCAGCCACATAGAAACTTAAGAGAGAAATAAGAGAACTAACAGATGTTATGATTCAAATCAACTTAACAGACATCTACAGAGCATTTCACAAAAACACAAAAGAATATACCTTCTCAGCACCTCATGAAACCTTCTCTAAAATTGACCACATACTGAGTCACAAAGCAAATCTCAACAGATAAAAAAAATTTGGATCCCCATGGGTTAAAATTAGAGTTCAACAACAACACAATCTAAGGAAAGCCTACAAACTAATAGAAACTGAACAACTCTCTACTGTATTATCAATGGGTTGAGGAAGAAATACAAAACAAATTAAAGACTACTTAGAATTCAATGAAAATGAATATATAGCATACCCAAACTTATGGGACACTATGAAAGTAGAGCTAAGAGGAAAATTCTTAGCACCAAGTGCCTCCAAAAATATTTGGAGAAATCTCACCCTAGCAATTTACCAGCACACCTGAAAGTTCTAGAACAAAAAAAAAGCAGACTCACTCAGAAGGAGAAGATGGCAGGAAATGACCAACTCAGTGATGTAGTCAATAAAATAGAACAAAGAGCAATACAAAGAATCAATGAGAGAAGGAGTTGGTTCTTTGAGAAAATCAACAAGATAGATAAACCTTTATTCAAACTATTAAAAAGACAGACAGAATATCTGAAATAAGAATATCAGAAAGGAAAAGTGGGACATAACAACAGACACTGAGGAAATTCAGAGAATCATCAGGTCATAATTCAAAAACATGTACTCTACAAAAGTAGAAAATCTGAAAAAAAATTGAACAATTTTCTTGATAGAGGACACTTACCAAAGTTAGGTCAAGACTAGATAAACAAATTAAATAGACCTATAACCCCAAGGAAATAGAAGAAGTCATTAAGTTTCTAAAACCTTGTTACTTGGCTTCTCTGGGGTCATGAACTGTAGACCCATTATCCTTTGCTTACATCTAATATCCCCTTATGAGTGAGTAGATACTGTTCTCCTCTTTCTCTGTCTGGGTTACTGTCCTATAATTCTTAATACCTACATATCTTAGAGACTAAGACTTCACACTAGACTATTAAACAATCTTTAAACTACTGCACAGCAATTGAGGACAATGACCTCAAAATATGAACAATGTATAAGTATCTTGATCAGAGGTAGAATGAATAGTGCAATATGATAAATATATCCTAAACTTGTATTAATATATAAAATTTCTTAAGCAGGGGTAGAAGTGTACATACATACAATGATGAAATAACTTTACCTAGGTATACAAATATTGTAAACAGACACGGGAGCATATTCAATATGATTTGAATTTGTATCACTATACAAAAATCTATAACAATGGAAACTGCTCACAAGTATTGCTCAAAAGTATTCACTCTATTACTCATTATTATTATTAGTGTGAGTATGCTCACAATAATCTACATTATCCCATCCAATTTTCTTTTTGTTCAAAGCAATCCCTGAGCTTACATGATTTCCACCCCAACCCCCAACCCTATACCAGTTATAATCAACCCCTAATTGATGTAGCTAACCCTGAGGACAAACTTTGTTGGGAGAGGGAATGTTGTCTTCTAGAATTACTACATGCTGTCATGGGGGCAATGTTCTTTCTATTCTGTAAACGTAAAATGATGGCTAAGTTTTAAGATAACTGGTATAATTGCAAATAGTCTCCGAGTATTCAGTACAGTTTTTCTGAGGTTCCTATTTGATGTTATGGCTAGAAGAACATTGTACAAAATTGCACCATTTCAGGTAATCAAGTTGGAACAACCTTGAACAGTTGATATCCAAAACTGGCCTTAAAGTAGTACTATCAACATCACAACATCATATCAACCAGGTGGAGTCATTGTTGTGAGGCTGCCATTTTCTTCCTGGAAACTTCAAAGATTACTGCAGAAAAATTTATTGTTCATTGTGGAAATCTTAAACATTATTTATATTGACATATATTCAACAAAAGATATAATAGATACTAAAATAGGTGTGTAGAAAAGTAAAATTTTTCCTAAATAGTTTCTTCTTTCTGTCCCATACCAGATGGCTACTGATGTGAGAGAGAAACTCTGAATTTTTCTTTTAACAATATGAGTGGATTTAGAGAAGCATAACCATTGTCCAACTCCAAAGCCAGCTATCCTATGTCCTATATACTTTACATATATATATAGTGGATTTTTACCCTCAGATGACCTGTCCTTATAAGTCATATTCCTTTTTGCTTGGTGATTCTTTGGCATTGTTAATTTTTTCCTCTTTAGACATCCAAACATCCAGGATCTCTTGACTTTTTGAAGATGTGTATTTTCCTGCAAAGACAAGAACAGAAACCTACCCCAACCTTTATGAGGTTTCCTTACCATCTGTATGGTTGTCACCTTTGTGGATGAGCTGTCATTTCTCTTTCTTGAGAGGTTTCTTGTTTTCAAAACACATCTTTATTAATTTTGATGGAATCCATAGCGTTTCTTCCTCTTTGGAAACAAGAGTAAAACCCCTTTCCCAACATAGCACATCTCCTGGTTTCCATTGTGAAGTCAACACATCCTTAAAATACAGTAGCTGATTTAATTTAGTTTTTTTTCTATTATTTAATGTCTTTCTGCTGCCATTGTTCCTTGCTCATTAGCATTAAGAAAATTTAAGGTTAATAAAGCATTATGTGATCTACTTCTAAGGGTATTTTCCATTACTTTCTGTTTGTTTAACATATACTTAGTAGTTTGATTTGATCTTTCTATAACTGCCAGACCTGTAGGATTGTTTGGTTTAACTATAATATGCTTTATATTATAAGCAAAAACTATTTCACTTTCTTAGAGACATATTATCCAGACCATTATCTGTCTTTATTCAGGCGGCTATATTCATGATGGCCATAACTTCTAATAAATATGTGATTACTGAATCAGCCTTTTCTGAGCTCAAAGCAGTTACCTATAGAAAACCTAAATAAGTATCAATGGTGTGGTGTTCATATTTTAATTTTTCAAAACCTGCAAAGTGAAACACATCCATGTACCAGATTTCATTACTTTGAGTACCCTGTGAGTACTTCCCTGAAGGCAGCAGTGTTTGGATATAGAAAGAACAAGTAGGACATCTCTTTATAATCTCCTTAGCTTGTTTTCATATAACAGGAGATTCTTTCTTTTAAACCTTTGATGTTGAGATGATGCTTTTATAAAATTCTGAGGACTTCAGCACATTTACAATCAATAAACAATCAATTTCTGCATTACCTTGTGCTAAAGGACCTGGCAGACCTGTATGGGATTGGATTTGTGTTATGTATATGGGACAACACCTAGTACTGACTATATCTTGAACCTTAAAAAATAATGAAGTCAATTCTGTGTCATCTGGTATAAATTCAGTAGTTTTAATATGGAAGACAACTCCTTCTGCATATTGCAAATCAGTAACTATATTGAGAAGTTCTTTGAAACCGCTTAATACCATGAGGATAGCATATAACTGCATTTTTACAAAATTATAATGGTTTTATTCCACTTTACTTAAATCTTCTCATTTGTGACCTGCTTTTCCTGATTTATTTGCATCAGTATAGAATGTACAGGTTCCAGTTATTGGTGTGTCAAATACAGAGCAGGGAAGGATCCAAGGAGTTCTCTTTATAAGGTTAATTCTTTCACTTTTGGGATAATTGCTATTAATATCTCATTAAAAAACAGCACAAGTTCTTTGCCAGGGTTCATTGTCTTCCCATAATTTTTAATTTCATCAGTGGTAAAAGGCATTACAATCTCTGCTGGGTCTATTCCTGCTAGTTGATGAAGTCTCAGTTTTACTTTTAAAATAAATACAGAAACTTTTTCCACATAAGCTTTTAATTTTTTACTTGGTTTATGTCACAAAAAGATCCATTCTAAGATAATATCTTCCCTCTGCTTTAAAATTCTTATAAGATAGATTCTGGAATCAATATGACTAGTATGCAATTAAGGTTTGGATTCACCAGATCCACATGTGCCTCCTGTAATATCTCTTCAATGACAGTTAATTCTTTCTCAGCTTCAGCTGTTAATTTCCTGGGACTATTTAAGTCTTTGTCACTGTCTAAGGTTTTGTTTAAATGAATTATTAGATTGGGTGTTATCCCAAGAGTCAGTTTCAGCCTGGAAATGCCTCCTAACAATCTTTGAAAGCCATTAAGAGTCCACAATCAGTCTCTTCTAATTTGTGCCTTTTGTGTTCTAATTTTCTGAAATCTTGTTTTATAGCCTAGGTAATTGACAGAATTTCCTCTTTGTATTTTTTCAAGAGCAATTTGTAACCCCCATTTAGGCAAAACTTTCTTATTTCTTGAAACATTCTTTGTAAGGTATCTGCATTTGAATGAGATAGCAAAATGTCATTCATGTAATGGTAAAATATAGATTTAGGAAATTGTTTACATATCATTTCCAGTGGCTGACTTACAAAATATTAGCACAGGGTGGAGCCATTGAGAATTCCCTGTAGGAGAATGTTCCATTGATATCTCCTAGCAGGCTGAGAATTATTAAAGTAGGCACTGTAAAGGCAATTTTTTCTCTGTCCTTTCTTGTAAAGGTATAGTGAGGAAATAATCTTTTAAATCAATAACTATAAGAGGCCATCCTTTAGGCAATGGGAAAGGCAAAGGAATTCCAGATTTCTTTTTAACAACAAACACAGAAGAATTCCAAGGGCTGGTTGATTCTTCAATATGGTGAGCTTCTAGTTGCTCTTGTACCAGCTGTTCTAAAAGCTGCAGTATCTCTTCGGCTAAAGGCCATTGTTTCTCCATTAATTATTTTAAAGGTAGGGCCATTGGTATTTCTGAAGATTTGCTAGTTGCTTTTTGTTTTTGTACAGACTGAATTGAGTGGCTGGACTGAAGGAATGTTAATGTGGATATTACATTGTGGCATCAGGTCATGACCTCATAAATTGACTGCAATATTAGCCATATATGGCCTCTGCCCTCCTTCCTGTCCTTCTGGCCCAATGCATTCAACCCTATCTTTGCTTTGTTTCACTTGAGAAAAGGTTCCAATTCCTAGGAATTAGACATCTGTCTCTTGAAGGGGCCAATTTGAATGCCAAAATTTTGGAGTAATAATAGTCACATTCACACCTGTGCCCAGTAATCCCCAATTACAATGTTATTTACAAGCACTCTTAGCTTTGCTGTTTGACCATTTATAGAAATCTGCCAAAATATACGCTTCCTATTTCCTATTGGAAATTATTTCATCATCCAGAAGAATGTGGTTTTTTTACAACAGGCAATGAATTTTTAACTTTCCTGGTGAGATATGTCCTCCACACTGACTGGGAATGGCTAGGCTGTGTTTGACTTGGGATCCTGTGAGAGGCCCCCAAAGGAGTTTCTCAATGGTATCAGGTTGCCTTGTCTGTCTTCTGTTGATCTACATTCATTGCCCCAACAATTTTTTCCACATTTTCTATATAAAACAGACAGTTGAGACCTTCTATTCTTGCCATTCCCAGAGTGGACATTATTTCTAAAAATTCCTTGTCAACAATAACTTCTCAGATGTCCTATTCTACTACAATTAAAACATTTGGCATTTTGATGTCTCCTCATACTTTTGGAAATTGCTTCTCCTACCCAAGCCACAGTATTATAATCAAATGTCTCAATGTTCATTGTATGCAGGATCCATTCATCTATTTGTGCTGATCTAACCTTTAAAGGACCAAGTATCTTTTTGCATTCTATGTTGGCATTTCAATAAGTATTTGTCTAGCTTCTGGGTATGTTACTCCTATTTGTACAGTCTTAGTAAATATTTGTAAAATGTCACAAAAGTTTTCTCTTTAACCCTGTTTAACCCTAATAATTGATTCAATTATTTTTCTTCATTCTTGAATCCTGTACCAATCTTTAAGGCTGCTGTGTGGCATAGGGACAAGATGTGTTCATCGTAAAGAGCTTGATCCTGTGGGTCAGCATAAGTGCCCTTGCCAAGAATTTAGTTTAATGAAACCTCAAATCCTTTTGCTTTTCCCTGTTGTTCTAAAACTTTTGCCTCTCTTCACAAATAGCATTTCCACAGTAGTTTGGCCCATCTTGTAGGACCACTGAAACTAACTGAAGCCAATCATGTGCAGTTGCCTTATTGCTGGAAGCCCATGCCTTTACCTTCTCACTAACAAATGGTGAATGCAAGCCTTAAGTACTAATGCTTGCTTAATTTCTTTTAGATTATTCAAACCTATAGCTTTCCACCTACATTCTTTAAATCCCTTTGGGCATTTAGAACTTCATGCTTTTTCAGGGGTGATTATAGGGTAGGAAGCTAAAACCTTGGGTAAGTCATCTCTGACTCTGACATGTACTGGTGATGTTAAATCTTATCCTTGTACCTTCCCTCCCTGCTCTTCAGCTCTGATAATTTCCTCTTTCATTTCAAATCTTTTTACTACTCTCTTTTGTAAAGCCTAAATCTCTTGACCTGTATATATTTCTAGAGATGTCATTGATGCACCTAGCTTCTGGTCCTCATTCTGCACATATGATTCCAAGGTATAAAATTTTTCCTTTAAAGATAACATCTTAGCCTTGGACATTATTTAGTTAGTGTGCCTATTGCCTTCCTGGAGGGATACTCTATCTGCTACCCTATCAAAACTCTTTAACAGATTTTGCCTGTCAAATTCAACAGTATGAATTCTTTCAAATAATTTCTCACTACACTTGGATAAGAATTGAATTTTATCTGTCAAATTAATATTATCCTTTTCAATTGTATTAATTTTTCAACTAACTTTTGATCTTCAATGGAATTAATTCTGTCAGCTAGTTGTTCATTATTAGTTTGTAAAGACTGCATCATTTCTAAAAGTCCTGATTCTTGGCTCTATTATCAAACCATTTTCTTAAAGACATTATATGAAAAACAAAGCTAAGTCCCAGTTTCCGAAAAAAAATATATAAGGCCTACAGAATACCATCCATAGTATAAGCAAAAAGGTCATTAAAATCCTGGATGGTAATATTGTCTACAATTATATAACTTTTAAGTTTATTGATTTATTAGCCAAATAGTTATATTTGTTATGATATTTCAGTAAATTGTTATAGATGTAATAATCCTTATTGGCCAGCAAGTGTTGTAGTTGCAGCCTTGTGGTGGAGAGACACAAGTGGCGGAGGCACAAACAATCCCAGGCTGCTTTGGTTCAGTGGATTAGTGCCTGGTTAAATACTGATAAATATACTTTGCTTTACAAAATAAGAGCAATTAAATCAATTCCATACATAGAGCTAGGATCCCAGAGCTTGCAAGCAGGGAACACAAACCAGAAACTGTGCAAGTCACTGTACATCAGGGAAAGTTAGGGGGAGCATGCACAAGCCAAGGAAACTATCAGGTCACCGTTCATACCTCCGCTAGGGCAGGGTTTTGGAAGAAAACCACTTAGTAGGTGAAATCAAGCCAGGCAGGGAGGGGATGGGAGACCTTCTGGACCACAGACCTTTTGGGCCTTTTAGGCTGGTCCACCCACTAGGCATGGAGTTGGGATTCATGTGGGTGTCAGATGAAGATAGATGCTAAAAAGTAATCCCACACTAGCTCAGAATTGATTATAATAAAGGGTTATTCATTTAGGGGTTGACTCACAGATCACAGTTCTCTGCATGAACAGAGAAGCAAATCCAGAAACCAGGAGCATACAAGCTTTACAGCTGCATTTATAGTATAAGAGACAACACCCAAGTGAGCTGGTATCTTAAAGGATATTGGCTGAAGGAGTTCGCACAGCAGTGACCTATTTAAGGCAAAAAACCTTTCAACTTTAGAAAAGAATATATATTTTGCAGTGTTTGGGTTGAATAGTTTATAGATAATTGTTAAATCCATTTAACTAATCATGTTATTTATTTCTCATAGTTTTTTGATTTTTAAAGATGATAAGACCATAGATGAAAATGATATATAAATATCTCTAACTCTTTTATTTGGAACACTTTGTGCTATTACATCCAGCACTATATATTCTGAAATTGTTTAAAATTGATTCATATATGATTGTAAAAAATTAAATAAAATAACCATTTGATCAATTATTCCATTTATATGTGACCTTTTCAAATTCTCTTCTGCCTGGGTTTGATTTCTCTGTTGACAACTATTAGAATAATAGCACCTGTTTTCTTTCAAGCTCTATCTTTTTTGAAATATTTATTTATTTATTTATTTATTATGTATACAATATTCTGTCTTGTATACAGACAAGGTCTTGGCCAGAAGAGGGCACCGGACCTCATTACAGATAGTTGTGGGCCACCATGTGGTTGCTGGGAATTGAACTCAGGACCTTTGGTAGAGCAGACAATGCTCTTAACCTCTGAGCCACCTCTCCAGCCCCTTAAGCTCTACAGTTAGAATGTCTTTTCCATTCTTTCATCCAAGGCCTAAATTTCTCTTTGCCAGTGAGGTATTTATCTTGCAAGCAACAAATACCTGGATTCTGTTCATCCAGTTGGCGAGTCTGTGTCTTGTCACTGGGAGTTGAGATGACTAACACTCAAGAGTTTTCATGGGAAGGGTCATAAATGTAAGTTTCTGTCCTTTTGTTGTTTGATGCATTGATAATCCTTATATTCATAGTTACCAGTCTAACAACATATTTTTCCACTATGGTTTTATGACTGCATTTACCTCTTTCTTCAGTGTGTAGGACTTCCTCCACTATGTTCTGTAGTACTGGCTTTATAGCTGTGATTTTTTTAAATATATGTTTATTAAGCAAACTTTTTCTTTCTCCTTCAATCATGATGGATAGGTTTGCTGGATATGTAATATGTATTAGCAATTATTGTCTTTCGGAGCATGAAAAGAACATTCTTTGCTTCCTAGTCCTGTGTACCTAGTGTTTTAAGGATAACATGCCACGAGGAACATATTTTTTGATTTTCTGTTTGAAATTCAAAATACCTTCTGCAACAAGTCTGGATGGCCATTCTTTTTCCTAAATTTGAATATTTTTCTGATGTGTATTTTATTGAATATATTTCTTATGCCTTTAACATGAATTTCTTCACCCTTTTCTATGTCCATGATTTGTATATTTGGTCTTTTGATTATTTCCCCTACATCTCATATGCTTATATTGTCTTATTAATTTACTTTGTAATTGTGTGAGTATACTAATTCAAATGCTTTGTCTTCTCGAGCCTTGATGTTCTATACTACACTCAATCTACTCTACTGGTGAGGCTTTCCACTATTTTTTATTTGACTTATTAAGCTTTTTATTTCCAAAATTTCAATGTGATACTTTGCAGTGTTTCTTATTATTAAATTTCTTTTTCATATTGTTTATTCACATCCTCATTTTATTCAGCTATATTATCATAAGATTCACTCTAGGTTTTATTTTTGTCTTCTTTGATTTTGTCGAATATATTTGTAATGAATTTTTTGAAGTTTTATTTGGGATGTACTATATTTCATTGCCTTTGGAGTCCACTAGAGTAGAAATGGTAAATTTGTGGTGTCATATTGCCTTCCTTTTAATGTTTCATTTCTTTCTGCATTGGGACTTACACATCCATGATTCTATAGTTGATTAGATTCTTCTTTAACACACAAGCATTCTTTTTTTGTAGATATACTTTCCATATTCAAGTGCTACCCGATTGTCATAAGATTGAGGTATCTTTCTTCCTACAAAGCTAGGTTTTCAGTCCTCATGCACAGGTATCAGATCCAATCTCTGGCTCTATGTCAAGACTAGATTACTAAGCACAGAAGCAATCACAGACAATGCAGACATGATCAATTGAAAACAAGCTCTCCTTCAACACTTATAACTTCAGGGGAATAAAGCGGAAGTTCGGCTGAGTGTAATATGTTAGTTACTATAGGTAGGAATGGTAACAGCTTAAGTAACACTAGCCGATAATGTTAGAACAATGGAGGAAAGGTAAAGAGAGAAGTACAGAAGAAGCATTTTGTTTAAATATCCAAAATCTCTCAATTATAACCAATAGTTAATAACCAGGACTCAGTGAAAACTGAAACAAACAAAACTAGTATCTAGCAATATGACTAAAATGTTTAGTTCAATCTAAAGTGTCAGAAATTCATGACTTTCTGGGGTCCAAAAGACTTGGTCAGATCCATTTCTCTGGATCCCATGCCTGCCATTCGTACAGCTTGTCCAGTGGGACAGGGTCAGCCCCACTCCATAGCTGTTGTTGACCTTGGTGGTCATTCCTTAGTTCTAGCATTTCTGGTATACTGGCATTCACACTGCAATTGGTACACACTTGCAAATAAAGTACCTTCTTCCCAGATGAACCTAGCTTATTTCAACTTGACAGAAAAGGAAAACATCTAACTCTGGTCATTTGAATGACCGTGGCTTTGGTAGTCTCGTGTCTGAAAACTCTGTTGTCAGTTCATGGAACTGTTTATGTTTTAGAAAAATATGTTCTAGCTGCATTTACTGTGTCACTGGGGTAGGCTTGAGGTTTCAAAAGAGTCAATTTGTACTCACTGCCTCCTGCTTGATATCAGATATGAACTCTCAACTACTACTCTAGTGTCTTACCTGACTACCTCACTACCTGCCTGCCTGCCAGACTATCTCACTACCTGCCTGCCTGCCTGACTATCTCACTACCTGCCTGCCTGCCAGACTATCTCACTACCTGCCTGCCTGACTGAATACCTCACTACCTGCCTGCCTGACTGACTACCTGCCTGCGTGCCTGACTGCATCACTACCTGCCTGACTACCTGCCTGCCTGCCTAACTACCTGCCTGCCTGCCTCACTACCTGCCTGCCTGCCTGACTACCTCACTACCTGCCTGAGTACCTGCCTGCCTGCCTGACTACCTGCCTGCCTGCCTGACTACCTGCCTGCCTGCCTGACTACCTCACTAC
>LOEQ01004565.1:72329-96477 GCA_001685075.1 Bramus lutescens
GGGTTCAACCTGAAGGTCAGAAAAGCAAAACAACCAGCCACTGGCTCTTACCTCGACCTCAGTTTGAAATGGGGATCCTGCCTCCAGGAATCTCAGAATGAGACTGAGCCTGAGAGCTGCCTCCTCCCATTTTACAATCCTCTCTAGTTCTGGGAGTAAGGGCAAGCGCCACTACTGTCTGGTTCCTATGGCGAGTTAGTGTCGCTACTGGGATTTAAGGTGTGTGCCATTGCTGCCTGGTCTGTAAGGCTGGCCAGTGTGACTTTTTTGTTTTTTTCTGATATTCAGGCAAGATTTATTTATTAAAATACAAATGAAATGCCACTACATATGGCACATAGACTTACTACTATTAATTACGAATGTTTTGCCTTGGTTTACGCTCATCCTACTAGCTCTTATAAACTTACATTAACCTCTTTCTCTTCTTCTTGAGGCTTTTTACCTTCCTTTCGTTCTGTATGTCCTTCTTTTCCTACTTCCTCTGTGTCCGGATGACTGTTGGCTGCCTGCCTTGCTGGCTGTTGGCATCTCCCTCTTTTTTTTTTCCTGTGTTCTCTCTTCTCCCTTCACTCTCTCGTGCCTAGATTTCTTCTTCTACTTACTCTCTTTGGCCGCCAGCCCCACCTAACCCTCTATTGCATAGATTTTTATTAGACCAATCGGGTCCCTTAGGTAGGCAAAACAATACATCTTTACATTGTTATACAAGTCCAACATAAACAAGTGTAACACACCTTTGTATAGTTAAAGTAATATTTCACAACAGGGAATTCTAAATCCAATGTGGAGAATCAAGGTTTACTATCACAAGAACCAATGCAACAGGTCATATAGCATTATGAAAGGTATCTCTCAGTCATTTTAATTTTCTCTGTGGAGTTTTTCATTGAGGTGAACCTATGAATGAGACAGATACCATGAGCTTTCACATTCTATGCTTCAGAGCCCCCTTTGCAAAGCCCAGTTCTAGGCTGGGATCTGCTAAGAGTCATCCCTAGCAAGGACGGGGCATTTTACTGAGGTGCCTGCAAAGTCAGATGCCAAAAGACAGACTTGAGACAGGAAAACACTGGAGAAGGATGGTGGAGACCTTACCTTGTACCCATCAGCAACCATGCCAGTCACCCAGCCTCCCTAAGATATAACTATTATCATACCCATTTTAAATATGAAGTCACCAAGATCCTGAGTTTGCTCAAGAATCTCAGCCAGAAAGGAGCATATGCGAGTTTGCACCTATGCATCTGTCCAAAGCTGAATTCACGAGCTTCTTCTCAACCAAGCCTCATTATTTGAACTTGAGGTCACCACTGGCTCTCTCCTATTCTTCCATATTCTAGGGCAGGTTTCAAATATAAAGTAAATAGAAAAGTTCATTCATACTAGAAGAATATCGGATGAGGAACATAGTCATCTCACAAATAAATATTATTATCATCTCTTTAGAAAATGTGTAGACAATCATGGAAGCTGTTCAAAGAAGCAAGTAGACACATTTGCCAGTAGCAAGCAATTCTTAGCTCAGAGACCTGTGAGCTCCACCCAAAGATTCCAGAGAGCAGGGGGTAGATGTTCTGAGCATGTGAAGAGCTTCTGGAAAACTCTCTTTGTGGAAAATCAGCCTCTGGGCACACACCAGCAGGACTTTCATCCTGAAGCTAGGAACTGTGAGGAATATGAGATAGAGACAGGTCGCAGGAGGACCTTACTTGACAAGCACTAAATGCTGACCCATCTAAAGTATTGTATTTCCAAAGTCACGCTGAGTCATGGTCACTCCTAGCAATTGGTTTATACCTGAAGATAGATAGAGGTCTGCTGGAAGAGGAAGAGATTTACATGCATACAGAGTCCTGGAAGCTGATTTAATTTTGTCTATTGGGAAGCTCTGCTCATCTTCAACCTGATTTCCGTGCATCTGATGCCTTCACAGATAAAAAACAGGCAAGCCAATATCCAGAGCTCCCGTACATCCTGTGTTCATTCATAGACAACTCAAGGGTAACTGTTCTTCAAGAGAGTCTGTGTCTGGGATTTAAGGACAACCGCTGTACTGTGAGATAGCCTTGTACCATGTTCAGCTTTCTACCCATAGTCCATGGTACCACAGAGCAGTAAATTAAACTTCGCTTTCTGTGTTTCCTCTTATGTTCCAGTTATAATAATGACAATGATGCAGTTATTACAAAATTAAATTAGTGAATTCGTGTAGCATCTTTGTAAGTGGTCTGAATGCCCCAATATGGAATACCCAGGGTTCCCTTCAGAATGTAAAGCCATATGGTCATTTAAAACACATTTAAAATCAGCAGTAAAACTATAATAACTGAATCTCAACTTTCCCCCACACATAAATTACCTTAAAACTCTGCACAAAACTATATTGTCTGATGAAATGGTATGCATTTTCCAGGTTAGCTCCATAAACTGGCCTTCCTATACAATACAGTGAAAGCAACTATTAGCTGAGACACACACCTACACTACAGAGTGTAAAGTACACCAAGTGTTAGTATTTACTCTTTGATATTATTATTACTTCTTTTTAGGATGATCAAGGAAACACACAATGTGAGGGACTCACTTTTGAGCCATAAATCCTCCTAGCCAACATTAATAAAATAAAATATTTACCTAGTTATGAAAATAGCTGGTTCTTCCAACTTTGGAAAATAAAATCTCTTTATTTAAAGATTAGGGATTGGTTTTGGTTAGTGTACAGGGTACTAAGGGTGAATGAAGGTGACTCAGGATTATTTTTGGAAATGCTTTCTTATACACTCTGGAATAAGTTCCATCATTCACATACGAGAGAACTGGGGTTGAAATAGTGAATAGGACAGCCATTATGTCTATAATTGCGAAAGGTTTCTACACTCTGAAACCATTTTCTTAATTATTTTAGGTTAACATTTGTGCTCATAGCCAGGGTAGCAAAAGGAACATGTGTAATCTGAAACCCTAGATATTGTGCCTGCCCTGAACTGAGATAACATTAAAGATTTTAGGGCTGATACATTATAAATTATTTCTATTACTGTGGTCCTGTGGGTATTACACTGTCAGTGCACTTTGCCTATTACCTCCTTAATGTTATTAACACACTTTGGGGTATAAAATTACAGTTTTATCATGGAACCCTTAAACACTTTCATCCAAAGCACTGAATCAAGTTATTATCTTTACTGACCAGGCCTGTTTTATTGTCATTTCATCACTCATAAAATCTGAGATTCAATTTGATTTAACTATTCAGTAAAGCTTGCTTTTCGAGCTTTTAAACCTAACTGTAATATTAATAAATTCATATTTAAGATGACTTCATTTTATTAAAGGTGAGGTAACTTCAAAAACCTCTTTTAATGTCTCACTACTGCTAAGAAATTTAACTTGACCTGTTTGCACTTCTTTCTCAGCAATATCGATGAAAATTTAAGATCATCGTCTTGGAAGATGGTGGGATCTCATTCTTGCTTGCTTCTGGTCTGTGTTAAACGCTTGAGGTATATTAATCAGAGCCACAAAATAGCATTGCTTATCATGGTGTCAAAAGATAATGTTCAATTTCAACCCAAAAGGCATTTAGAACCCCCCCTACCTTAATGAGACAGGGTCTTTGGATAAGAAATGTGAAGCAGAAAAGCATTTTGATAGCTTCTAAATTAAAATTGGTTGAAGGCAAGCAATCACTTTGAGACTAAAAATAAAATACAGTTAAGAGCATGGACTGTGCAGAAAGTTTTTCTACAGGGACCCCGTCTGGTTCTAACTCTGTGCCTACAGATTAAGAATAAAGTTGAAGCTAGACATCATTTTAATATTGGTCAAAATCCTGGTAAAACATATTCTTAATATGCTGTAGGTGATAGTAAGAAGCCATACAAGAAAACATTATTTTATTTCAGTCCACAGTCTTCTCCCTTCAACAAAAATAAAAGTATTTAAAGTCAGTGGTCCCTGCTGATGATCCTACCATGAGAATAAACCACAATTTTGCCACTCTCATGAGATGGAGCTGAAATTTTGGTTGGACAAATCACTAGCATTCTGTACTTTAATGTCAGTGTCTGTAAAGAAGAAATAACACCTCCAAGTGCTGCTGAGGGATTTCATTATGAAAGTGCCTGGCTCAGAGATGGTGCTCAGGATGCCACTGCCCATCATTCTCCCTTTTCACATAGTATCATCTAGTTACCATTACATCTCCACAACTGAAAACACAGATGCATGTTGTCTTAGTTAGGGTTTTCATTGCTGTGAAGAGACACCGTGATCACAACAAGTCTTATAAAAGAAATATTTCATCGTGGTGGCTCACTTATAGTTCAGAGGCTCAGTCCATCATGGGGGAGGACATGGCAGCGTGCAGGGAGATGTGGTACTAGCTATGTCTTGACCAGAAGGCAGCAGAAAGTCAACTGACACACTAGAAAGTATCGTGGGTATATGAAGCCTCAAAGTCCAACCCACAGTGACATACTTACTCCAATAAGGTCACACCCACTCCATCACACCTACTAATAGTGCCACTCCCTATGAGATTATGGGATTATGGGTACCAATTGCATTCAAACCACCACATATGTAAAGGTAGCCGCTGGGAGGCAAGTCCTTAAAGGGCTACTCAGAGGAAGACTCTGTTCCATGGCTACCGTGATCTGGTCAGCATATGAAAATTGCCCCACATTAGAAACTTCCTATTTTACAGCATTTCTTGTCAGTGGGGAAATATTCATGTTGTATGAACTAAAGATATTGTCAACACTGAATCTGGACAGAGCAGGTTGACACTTAGCTAAGGAGAGCTATTGAAGAACAGTATGAATGAGCTGGGGCTATAGACAATTCTTGGAAGTTTGACATTCAGCAGTTTTGTTAAGTTAATGGATTCATGAAGTTTCACTGGAGTTGAAAATGGGGGGAAAAAAGCAAAAATAGTTCCCAAGTTCCTCAAATCTAACCTCTACCTCCACAGACAAGAAAATGGGAACAATAGCAAAAACACTTGAAAGAGTTTGTCCAAAGCTACACGGCCCTTTGGGAAAGCCGAAAGCAATGCTTCCTCACCTCCACACAGTATCTTCCTTTCAACTGTAAATCCCGACAACTGCCTTCAGAACTCCAGCCTTCTAAGTTGATCGTTTTCCTACAGTAAAGATAGGTTTCTCTCTGGCTGGATGAGAGGCTGTACGGTGAACATTTGGAGATTAACCAATGGCCAAAACCTGGCTTCCACTTCTCTTGTAGGGAAGCTTAGTGAATTCCTCCTTTGCACGTTATCTGATGTATGTGAGAGAATCTATAACATATCTACATGTGTGTGTGATTTTTATATTCCTGTGCATAAAATAAAATGCCAAACCTTGAAGTGAAATTTCACTGTGAAGTCTCTGGCTGAGTGAGGCTGAGTCCTTTCATCAGGAGTCCTTTCCTGAGTGAGAGGAATATGGTCACATTGTGTTGATCCCTGCCTCTGCCTGCACAACCTTTCTCTACCCAACAGGCTTTGCCAGTTGCTAAGTGTGTTTTCCACATCTTCAACTATTTTGCATTTATTTTCTTCTTCCACTCTATATTTCAGTAGAAATTTGATAGAACTTTTCTAACTCATTACTTTCCTCCACATTAGCCTTCTTACAATATGTACTATTTCCTTAACATTTGTTTTACCTCCATTATCAAATTTTATATTTTCAAGAGAACCATATGACTATTTTGTGATTTACTGCTTTGCATATTTTGTAAGAATATCAATTAAATATTAATTAACTTGTACAAATACCATTAATTTCCTATGGTAACACTGTTAACATTTATTCTCTAAATTATGACAATTATTTTGATTGCTGTTTAATTGGTAGGATCTATTTTCTAAGCATTTCTTCCTTTTTGTTATGCACTTTGCCTGTAAAAATATTGTTTTCTTCAATAATAAAACAAAGACTATAACCTATAACAACAACCATTCCTAAAACCCCCATATTGCATTATCCCTTCCCAGCTCTAACACCATTTCCTTTTTTAAAATAAATGATCTCTCTTTCTCTCTCTCTCTCCTTCTCTCTCTCTCCCTCTGTGTGTGTATGTCTTTGTGTGTGTGTGTGTGTGTGTGTAGTTCCACATTATACAATATTTAATATATAAGGGATGTATAGATACTGTGAGTGCTTTTCTCCACATTGTATTATCTAATTAGATGGTGATGAAAATCAATCACATAAGCATGCCAGCACATTCCTGCTGTTCATTACACCTACATGATATCTCACTGCAGGGGCTAACCTTGTAGTCAGTCAATCCTTTTGGACTGAAATCCTGGTTATGACTAGGAATAATGATTTAACTGTCTAAGGATTGATTTTTATTTTCTTTAATTATGTACATGTGCATGTGAGCTTATGTGGAGGTATGTGCACATGAGTGCAGATGCCAGTGGAGTTCAGAAGGTGGAGTTGGGTTTCCTGCAACTAGAGGTGTAAGCAGTTGTAGGTTGCCTGGTGTGGATGCTGGGAACCAAATGAAGGTCTTCTGCAAGATCAGCATATGCTTCTAACAGCTGATCTGTCTCTTCAACCCCATTAATCAAACTTTTATGAGCCAAACTTAAACATAATATCTGGTTGATAGTAGCTGCTCAATATATTTAAGTAGTTGAAACAATGTTGGTAGAAAACTTCATTTTAATTCAAATAATTTAGTATAAATACATGTAAAGAACTTTGAACAATGCAAACATGTTTAATAAAAACTTGACATTTTATTTTTATTTTTACATGCTTAAGTGGATGAATTATCAAGGCTAATACATTGAAGTAATTATTTTTCCTGTTATTAAGGTCCATCATGATTTGTTTTATAAGAGATCATTCACTTTAATGTATTTATTATCTTGTGTAAGGCTATTGGTTAATAAGTTATGACATTTCATCTATGACCTTATCATCTAGAGGCATGATTATACCCCCAAATCAGAAATATCCTAAAATTTGCATAAACTGAGCACATTCAAACTATACATACACACACACACACACACACACTAGTTAGACAGTATGTTTCCTGAAAGAAATGCACACCACATAATCCCATGAAATATTTGCCAAATGATTAAGTTTAATACGCTCCTCCACTGATTCAACATGTTGGCAGGGAGTTCTATTCCAGTATGGGAGGACAAAGATGAAATCGGCAATTTCAGAATGTTTAAAATGGTACTGAAAAAATACATATATCAAGATCATTAGAAAGTGAATTACCAGGGATACAATAGAGGAAACAAGATCAACAGAGCTAAAAGGCTTCCCCCTTTCTCCTCCCCCTTAGTCCCTGTCAAATACCAGTCTAGTCTGTTTCTGCGTATTTGACTGTCTTTTAAGTATCACTGAAGTGATATCATGGAGCATTTTTCCTTCACTGTCTTCTGCCTTCCACAAGGTTCCATCCATATTGTTACATATTTTTGCAATATGCCAAGTTCTTCTAACTCCCTTGTGCCTATGCATTTGTTACAGATTGGAAAATATAGTCAGTACAACAGAGTATGGAAGGTGGAGTTCTATTTGAACCAGACCACTTAAAAAAGAATGATATTATCAAGAAAAAACCAACAATGGCAGACACTTGAGAACAGTTAGGAGATCATTGTTGATTTCCACAGGTGTTCCACTCATCTTGCATTTACAGTCTCAGTAATTCCTTTAGAAATGTATACTGAATAATTTAATAATGAATTAGACCAACTGTTTCATTTACAGCGTGACTGAGCTTGTTCCCTATTCTGATACTTTCCCTCTGCAGAGTGCAGCAGGCTTGTTTATAGAAGGATTTGAGCTGGAGCCTCTGACATAGGCGTGCAGAGTAGAAAGGACAGGTAGTCAGCGCTAAGCACCCTCCTTCTCTAGCTGCGCAACAGAACTGTGGGGTGAGTGACCGGACCTTTTTCTGGGTGAGAGCCAGGCCACTTCACTCCTTGTGGGGGACCCACTAAACACTGGTTCATGGAATATAAATTCAGTAAGTAGAATTGATGAATCACATATCATTATAGCGGGTGCAGCACTCCATTTAGGACCAATGTATTAACTCTCACCCCATTCATGAATGAGTCCTAGGTACCCTTGCTTTTATTCTCAACATTTGCTTTTTAATCTTTTTTTTTAAATGTTATGTTGAGCTGTTGTGTTTATTGATGTTTGGGCTCACAATGAATTGAGTTATTGACAATAGCTGAAATAAGTTCTAAACCCCAGCTACAAGGAACTTGATACCAAGTGCCATTAGCACTAGATAATTTTGTCAAGGGTGTCCTGAATGGCATCTCCTATACTCACGCTGCAAGTCTTCTTCCTAATTCTTTGTCTGAACTATGGGATTACATATCTATACTATCTTCCAAACTACTTCTAAATAACTGTAGAAGCAGAAAGCAGAGAACTTTGCAGCTAACACTGCAGCTGTTACCCTCACCTTCCCATACAGACTTAAAGGAGCCGCCAGTTTTCCTTGGGTTCCCATTACCATGTTTGTTTAAACAGGACTCTACACCTGTGGTTGTAGACCTGAGAACCTCTGTGTCCTGTTATCCTCCTCTTCAAACATCCATGCCAAGCATGGTTTCCAGTTGCGTCACTCAACCCAGGCGAGTCTGAAGGCACAGTTACAGCACAGGACATAACGCTACAGTGACCACTGGGAACCTTGAGATGAAACTTGGTTCATTGAAGACTGCCATCTAGAACACTGTGGAGTACATAGAGGACAGAGAGTGTTTTGGAAAATCATTCTCCACATCTTAAATCTTCTGCACAGTAGTGCTAGTCCCTGAACTGGTTCATATCCTACCAACCATGCCAAATTTTGCAGTGAACTTGAACTTCTTTTTCACAAAGTGCCTGGAGGGAGGGGAATCAGAAAACAGAAGATAAGATATTTATGTGGATTTCACAGTTTAAAAGTTTTCAACACACTCTTTCTTTAGGCTTCCCAATTCTAAAACATAACAACAAGATAAAATCTGTGGACCATACCATCTGTGGACAGCCCACAAGAAGGATATGGAAGGAGGAAACATTGGCTCTTTTTTTGTTTAAGCTCATTCTCGCTGGCAAATCCATACATGCTGTTGCAGAAACATTCAATCCTTTGGCGTTATTAGAACCTACTTCTTCAGTATCTCAAAGAAAACTGAAGACCAGCTGTTCTCTGGAAATTCCCCGGGACTACAGCACCAGATTGGGATGGCTGTGACATCCATTCTTATGGACTCAACAGCTACAAGATTCTTAGGCTTTGTTGTGAGACAGCATCTGTTGGACAACCCAAATCACAGCCTGTAAGCAACTCCAATAATTGTGTATGTGTGAGAGCATATTTTATATACATCCATTCTATTTATATTTATACTGTACATGTATTCTTTCTATCAATTCTGTTCCTTGAATACCCTGAATAGAACATTATCATCTCATTTAACACACTGAGAAACTTGAGACTTGAAACTAGACCATTACCACAAAGCTGCAAATAGTGAACTTGGCTTTCCGACTAAGCTGAACTTCATCATAAACTACAGTGCCTGTTTTGATCGTCTCCAAATTCATTATGCTGCTTTGCAGATCAAAATACAAAATTTAATTTATAATTCAATCCATAATATTTGATGCATGAGTTTATTACATAAAAATTAAACACACAAAAGGCTTACAAATTTATTAACAGATGAGGTGTATTGCACAAATATGAAGAAAAGGCAGAGTACCATAATGGAAAGAGCACTAATAGTAAGTAAAATATGTAGGCCATTGCTTAGTAACAAACAGTCCCAGTGTGTGTGTTACCTGATGGTGCTTTACTTCATATTCACAGTCTGCCATGTAATCAGCAAATGATTAGTAAACAGTTTCTAGGATTACCACTCTATCAGTGAACATTTTAGATGAAGACCTATTTTCTAATACAGGTATTGAGTATTGAATTATATTAGTCTTCAAGGGCTTTTCAACAGAAAAGCCAATCTGTAAAATGTATAGGTGTTGCCTTTACTCTTCCTTGTCTTGTACTGGATATTGGGGTTTGACCTAAGACCTCACCCATGCTATGATAGACTAGTATCCTATCATTTCAGCTACACCTTTAGATCAAGAGCTACTCTAAAACACAATGAAGACTGGGAAACTTAGAATAGTACCTGCAACTACAGTCATGAAGGAGAACAGGCAGTCCTGTACTGAAATCTACACAAATAAATCCTCTTCTGAAAGCTCACAGGACTGTGTTCACTGAGTACAGAAGACCCCAGGGAGAACACAAGGAAGCCAAAGGTGATACTCAAATTAGAAGGCAAACAATGTGAAGAAATCAACCATAAAATGAACCCTACTGTTTCATACACAGCAGAGTTTGATTCAGTCATAAACGATTAATTTATGGACATCCACCAAAGAAGTGGAGATCATGATGTTAGGAAAAGCAATCTAGTTTCATTGAAGACATGAGTCTCCAGCTCCAAGTGGAACCTGGGGGTGTGGGAAAAGCAAATGAAAGTGAAATATAGGGGTATGACAAAAGACTGGATGACCATGATTAAAGTCCATTATTTCACGATAGGAAATGCCATAATGAACCCCATTACATTACACAGTTAATGTGAACTTAAAAAAAAACTGGGCCAGAGAAATAAGTATACTTCATGAAAGTAGTAATTTTCTCGTTTGGAATTCATACACACCAGACATGTTACATGTACTCCAGAGAAAACATTTAGAGGGGACAGGGAAGTTACTATACTCACCATTCCAACCAGCTGAGCTATGTACATATTCCATACTCTTTGATGGGGTCTTTTCTCCTGTAGAGGCCAGTTTCCCACCCTTCTGGTCTGCCATACTGGGTGCCATGAGCTGAATCTCTGAGTCTCTGCGTTTTCTTTTTGCCTCACAGTCAAATCTGTTCCCTGAGACCCTCGATTGTTGTGGAGACCTTGAGCTATCACCCACATGTAGGGTTGGTAGAAAAGATGGCGGTTGCATACCAAGGCTATTAGATTAAGGCTAAGAGACGATTAAGAGACAACGTAACAGCCACAGCAGTAGAAAGACTATAAGAAAGTAGCCATCCCACATTGGCAAGCACACAAAACCCCCATAGCAACAGCGATGACAGCTTGGTAACAGCAGCTGCTGCTTAATTGAAAACATTAGAAAAATATTACATTATATCTGTAGTCCTGTTTTTATGTTTATTTTCATCACAAGTCCGAAAAAATAGCCAAGGAAAAAACACAAAGGAAATAGAAAACAAAAGTTCAAGACTAACGAAGATGATGGCCAAATAGCAACTCGAAATTTAATTTTTTGGACTCTACTTATCGGTCCTTCTTGTGTTCTGAGGGTAAGAATTCCTTCCTCCAATTGCCCTGAACTTAGTTTCTAGCTGGCCCTTTAAACTTGTTTTACTCAGAGGAGATAGGAGAAAAAGAGTGTTTAACTACAAGTGGACATCTACATATATGTGTGAGGCCTGGCTGACACATGAACATGCCTCTGCACTGCACACAGACCCAAAGTCCACTCATCTGAAGAGAGAAGTGAGTATATAGTTTGAATCAATTAATTATTTGAAACAGGGTCAAACTATGTAGCCCTTGTTTGTCCTGGAACTCACAAAGGTCTTATTTCCTCTGCCTCCTCAGGGCTGGATTGAAAGGCAGGTGCCACCATACCTAGCAGGAGCACCTATTTTTGGACAGTGACACAAACCTGTTTTATGGAGTAGCCTGTTTACAGCAAGACCAACATCACTGTATACAGGGCACAATAAGAAGATGCTCTGTAAGAAGACTCCATCTGTGGTTTTATGTAAGGAGAATAAACTGAACAAAGGAATTCTGCCCAGGCACACATGTCTCAAACCATCAAGCAGGAAGGAGCTTTGGGGTTCTTTGGGTCCATTTCCTACTTTCAAGCTCATCAGTTCTCGAACATTTACACTGATGACTTAGAAAATCATATAAAAGTAAGAGACAGTTTATTTGATGGCAATATTTTTACTAATCATTTCAGGGGTAACAACCCTAATAGATTTCATGGTCCCTAAACATTATTTGGCACACAGTCAGGATCCAGCTTGACGATAGAAACCAGGTAGCCCATATGCCCATGAAATTTCCAAATACCAGCAATGCATAGAAGGTTCTCTGTATAAAGTCAGTATCAAATGTACTAAGAGCAGAGAATTCTCCCCCCCAACCCCACCTTCTTCACATACAGAGCAGGGTATGGTCAGTTCATAGATTTACAATATCTACCCTTCAGATATATACATATGTATGGATATGGATATATATATATATATAATTGCGTTATTGAATTTCAGTTTTTCAAGATTAATAACATGATACTAGAGGGAATGTTATTCTGTAACTTCCTTGGGGTGGAGAACTGTACTGAGTGGTCCTCACACCCATCTACCATGACACATAGTGAAAACCTTTCACAGAACAGTAACTTTGCAAAGATCGCCAGTGGTAAGAAGTAAAGTTACTATACAATCTCTTAAAAGGGTGAAGGAACAGTATCTAAGAAATTTCAAGTTATTCTGTAATTCCATTATATTCTTCCTCTGATTCGATTGCTTTATTGAACTTATTGGTAATAAACCCTTTCTTTGGGTTGAGATATTCTAACTCCCTGTTCTGGTGTGAATGTAGGTTGTCTACACAGGCATTTATGTTGGAACCCTCTTTTCTCTGCTAATAGTACTGTGTTGGAGGTCTGTGGAAGCTTTAGGCAGTTTGTCACTGGGAAGTGGGAAATAGCTGGCAGAAGCGTAACTCTATGTGGCAGGCATTGAGGCTTATTCTCTCTCTCTCTCTCTCTCTCTCTCTCTCTCTCTCTCTCCCTAGTCTTCCCAGATATGATATTTGATGCCTTGTGCTTCTATTGCCATAGTTCAGAGTTGTTCCCACCCCACCTTCCCTGTCAATATGGGCTGTACCCTTAAGCTGTGAGGCAAACTAAACATTCCACCCCTTAATTTTCTTTTCTTGAGTATTTGTTCGCACACACACAAAAAAAAATAAAAATAATTGATACAGTTTGTACCAGGGGTGAGATCATTACTGTTAGAAGACATGACCATATGGTCCCTAGATTTCCTAGACCTTCGAAATAGGCTGGTGGGAAGAATGTAGAAGAGTTTGGAGTTTGGGGCTAGAGAAACCTTAAAATGATGTAACAAGAACTTAAAGGGCCACCTCACGCGAGTTCGAAAGACTGGAATGCAGCGTGGCTTGTAAGGTTTCAGAGAGGAACAAGACCTAGGCTAGAAACAATTAATATATTTTTCTGGCAAAAATAAATAAATGAAAATAAAACATTTATGATTGTGTTCTACATATATCCTAGATATTTGAGTAAGGCTGACTTAATAAATAATAGACTAATTTTATGGGCAGAATAAAGTGGATGGATGGTATTTGGTCCCTAAATAGGGGAAGTAGATCTCTGAGAGGCAGGGCTTGGGGCTTATAATACAGCCTTGCTTCTTGCCATCTTTCAGTTTCCTGATTCACCCAAATAGCCATTCTTTTCTTATGTTGCTCCGTGTCAGGTTTGGTCCTAGCAATGAGAAGAGTAGCTAACACTGCCTACAGCTATACTATTTCCTGAGGTGATAAACGCAGGAAAAAAAATATTTTTATTCAAGTGTCTACATTTGGACAACTTAGTTTTTGGTGATTTTGTCATACATTTTAAGAAAAACCTGAATGAGGATGACAAACAGCATTTCATTTGAAACAAAAATGATGTCTGTGCTCTACTTGAATATTACTTGTTTGTATGAGCCTTTTCTACCTTGATATTTTATGATGCATTTGAATAAAAATAAAAGGTACCTTAAGAAAAAAACTTACTTTGATTGAAAAGAGATGTATTGTGCTTTTCTACTAGTATCTCTACAATTTTTAATTAAGAACATTTAGATTTTGTCTCACTGTAGAGCCTAGACTTCCCTGAACCTCATGTTCATCTTGCCTCTTCCTCTTATGTGATAGAATACAGGATATGCACCACCATATCCAGCTTTATTTGGCTTTTCAAGCTGAAGCAAAATACCCAAGTGTTAGGTAGTTATTTAAATAATTCCTAGGGAAAAAATTGGAAATTGCGATTATCAAATGGCAGTGAAATCCTACTAATGAGGACAGCAAAATAGAATGCACTAGCTAGAAGGTAGCTAAGGAATATAGCCAAGCAGTATTTCGTAGTGGCCAACTCATCGGTGTGAATCATTCATTGAGTTGACATACACCCCTTTTATAATATAAAGACATACATTAAATTTAGTCAAAATTGAATTTAAAGTCATAAATAACCAAAAAGATCATACCTAATGGGTTTCCTATTGGTTTTTGTAGAAATTTACAAACCTGAAAATTCATTACTACCTCCAACCCAGGAAAATAAATGAAGATTAAATATTTTAAGTATATATTTCTACTGGAAATTCAAGTCAGTAGTTTGGGAAATTCAGTCAACTGCTTCATAAATGGTTTGAGAAGTTCATGGATACAAGTGTTGCTAAAAGATTGTAAAGAATGTAAGTTTTATTGTAAGTTCTATAGATACATAATCTTAGAGTTGAGAGATTTCAGAAGTAATGTAAGCTCTCCACAGCAACTGATTATCAATGATCCGGCATAGGAAACTCTTTTCTAATACTCTCGGAAGGTCATCATGCACCTTTGATCCTATATATCGAAGAAGCAAGGATAATCGCTCATCTCTAACATTTTAAAAACTAACTGTTGATAGTCTATATCCTTATGGCTTTGGAAAGAGCTAATAGTCTAGGCCCACCATAGATCACAAACCCAAAATCCTGAAGAAATAATTACACAGACCCTAGAAAGCCTCAAGTGTGATTCATACTAAAAATAAGTATCAGTAACACAGAATGCAGGGTTTCTGTGCTGTGCTGAGTCAGCATAATGATGAGGCAATTCCCTGAGAGTAAGAAATGAGGTTCACCAGGATGTGTGAAAACAGAGGTGTGATCCTGACAGCCTGACTGAGGCCACCTCCCCTTCTAACAAGAGAAGTTAGTCTTTTTCCTTTGGCGGTGTCTTACCATTGTCCCATCTTCATAATGGTCAGTGACCTACAAATAAGAATAACAGACATTCTCATATGAATTACTGTGAAGAAAAAAATGAGGTAAATTTTGTGAAATGTCTTATTTTTGTTCAGTGACTTGAACATGCTCAGACTAGAGAAATTCCAAAATCTACCTGTGAATAAAATTGAATTATTGGGGTTTTCATTTGTACCACATCTACTATGAGCAGAATTAGCACAAGAAAATTAAATTTTATTATGAAAATTTTAATTAAATATGATTTTAAAGCTCCAAAATCAATGAGATATGTGAAAATTAATTAAATTTATGAACGCTTTACCAGTGATATTCATAATTATCTATGACACATAATTAAATTATAGTATAATATCCAAGGAAAGACTCCTTAAGTTCCTTTCAATTGCTTATTCAAAATCTGTCATTGCCTAATATCTATCTTTCAAATTATTTTAAAAGCACTTGACAGAGAGTAAATATATAAAATCATATATTAAAAATATAGGCTTAGAATCCATACCATAAGACTCACATTAAATAAAATAAACTGCATGCTGATCAAATTCCTCAGGACCTAAAATTCTTATACTGCATATTGAAAATTCCAATGGAAATCAAACCAACATTGATATATAGTACAGTATAATATCATATGATAGCATATTGCAAGATATAGTGATATAAATTTTGCCTATTTTGTAGTGCAAGTCAGAAATTGTAGCATACTACTCTTTAGTACACCTAGCAAAAATATATTTTTTCATTATATAATCTTGCCATTCTCCATTCACTTACAGAGATTTAAAATAATTCAGTTAGCACTAGATTTAAAATAATTCTCAATTGTTCATAAAATGAAACACTGAAAATTTTTGGAGCAAAAATAAGGTGGTTAATATATATGCAAAATTATGTTGGTTGTGTATCTTGAATATGAGGTTATGCTGAGTATTAGAATACCTCTTAATCCTATTGTTTAATGTTCCTCCAATCAAAATATATAAATAATAATCCTACATTAAGTTATTAAACCTCTTCCAGATAAATTATGCATGGGAAATCTGATCAGATACATTAATAATTGCAAAGGCTTGATTATCCTGTAATCTTCAAATATTCATTTCTAATAAGGAGTAATTCCACTAATGTTGCGATCCTTCTGCAGTTGAAGATTTGAATTTGATATCTTAGCGCTTACATTAATCCCAACATTTGTGTGCAAGTGCACTGCTTTTGTTTGTATCGTGGTCGTATTGGCTGCTTCAAGGGGTTTTATATCAATCCTAAAAAGGAAATCAAACTAGGATATGACAATGAATATGGTTAGTAACTTGTCATCAGCACACGCTGTTTCCCTTCCAGTTGGAGGCTAGAGCCCAAAGGGCATCTTTTTAAAAACACAATCCCCATTCCTATAAGCAAATTAGCACTGTGCAATCCCTCCTGGGGCGGGGAGTTAAAGGATTGTGTTTTAAGTGAAGGTTAAATTCACATGGCAAGATTTGACAAACTTCTGGTTGCTTTGCTATTCCACAGTCATTTTGGCAAAGTGAATCAAAATCTCTTTTGTAATAGAGACAATACTTCTGGAAATTTTTCTGTCTATACCCTTTTGGAAGCATAACTCAGGTTAGTTCCCATGAAGTGGGGTACAAGAACACAGGCAGTGGGGGGAGCTAAGGAAGGGTGGGGTCCCTGGGAAAGCTGTGAGAGCAGATCCAGGCAGCAGGAGGCAGAAGCAGCCTTAGCTAAGCACCTACCACAGGCAATGCAATTCCTCAGGCTGGGAGCCAGCACCACGTACATTTCAAAGTTAAACATTGGAGGGAGAAAGCATCACTCAAGGCGGATATTTATGGAAGATGACAGTTTGCAAATATCTCAATCTTGAACAAGCCTGAGCTAGTGACACAGAGGTGCGCGGCAAAATTGGAAGAGTCAGCAGCCAACATGTATTTCATCAGGCCCTGTCCAATCTCCACTGATTCTTTGACGGTCCTGGGAGAGCAGGCAGCCATGGGACTCATTCTGCTACTTACTCACAGGCAGTTTGCATGGATCAGCCCAGAATGTCCTAATAAATATGTAAAGAAGGATAAAAAAAAAGAGTTCAGAAAAATCTTTCTTCACTGGACTAGCTCATGGTTGGATTGTCTTTTTAGCTATGCCAAAAAGGAGGCTTAGTAATTAAAGCAGTATTGATTGCTGAGCCCGCTGGTTAACAGCAGAATAGGTAGTGTCTTGCTAATGTAGACACCTTCACCCAGGGCTGCTGGTCGAGGAGTAAGGAAGTGATCCAGGTAGACACCTTGTCCTTGCCAGCAGCCCCATCCTTTCCTTAATATACTGAGCACCACGATCTCAGTGAGACAGAGAAGTCTATATACCATCCCTCATGGAAGGAGTACCCCATCCTGCCCTAGACAAATACTAACATAAAAACCAAGGGCTGGGGATTCTATAGTATTTCTATCAGGCCAGTAGACAGCATGCATGTAAGAAAGAATAAGGGACTAAGAGCAAAGAGACTGATTTTGATATCATTACTGTCTCAGAGGTCAATACTGGTTTAAAGCCATCCAATAAAATATTTTACTTGGGTATTCCATGTACATAAAAGGTAGGCTTTGAGTAAATAGCATTACAATTTTTAAAAAAATGCCATTATCATAAGAAACACTTTTGAATGTTAACATTTTTAAAAATCAGGAGGTTTTATGTGAATTTTGAACTTCCAGAGGAGTGGGACAACTATCAGTTTGGACCATAGAAGTGCACACACAGTAGCTGGGACCCAGACCAAAAGAGGTGTGACCTTCAAAAGACACAGAACCAGCATGCTTTCTGACTTCCATTCCCTAAAGTCAGAGCTAAGGTCTAGCCTCCTGTGACCATCCAGTCAGAGTCTCCGTTACTTATGATTGTCTTTTTATTTCAGCTCTCTTCTAACTCCTGAGTTACTGGTTTAAGCATTTGAGTTTGAGCACAGTAAGGCAGTACCCTGGCTCTATCTCTTGGTTACCTTGTAGTCACTCAGGGTCTTCATATTTAAAATTTGGGCCTGAAGAGATGGATTAGTGAGAATAGTGCTTTCTGCACAAGCAAGAGGGCTGGAGTTCAGATCTCAAGTGCCAAGATAAAAGCTGAGGGTGGTGGTACACATCTCAAACTCCGTGGGCACTGGAGACAGGAAAATACCCAGCGCTCATTGGCTGTCCAATCTAGTTAAAACAATGAGCTCCTCTTTCACTGACAGACCTTGTTTCAAACAAATACAGTGGCTTGTCATAGAGGAAGATATTAGATATCAATCTTTGGCTTCTAGACCTACACATACATGTACATGCACACATGCATATATCACATGGACTCACACATATGCCACATACACAAATATGAAAACAGAAAAATTCTCCTTGTTGCACATGGTTGTTGGTGAGGTTTAGATATTTCAGTAAAAAGGGCCCAAGATCATGTTGGACACACACCAGACATTCAATAAATGAACTTTTCCTCCGTCATTCCCCCCTTCACTCATGATCTATTAGTAACGAGGAGGGGAAGATTACATCTCATATTGAAGGACAAATTTAGCTAAGTAGATGTCTTATTTATATAGGTGTGGTATGTTTACGAAAACCTGTCAAACATTTTAATGGCTATTACATCACCACATCTTTTGCCCCGGTGATTCATGACGTTGTTTTAAACTAGTTTTCTTTGTAGTTGCTGTTGTTGTTTTGTATCATACCTTCTCAGTGCTTAAAATGCCTGCAGCATTCTTCTGACGCTTACATACAAAAACTAGAACTTATATGTCTTCATTAAAGAAAAACAAAATTCTTTGTGCAGTCATCTCCACCCCATCTCTCTACAATATTAGTGTTATATGTCATTTGCCTTATAGATTTTTCCTTCACTGAAAAAAGTCAGGCTTTCAATGGGTTGATGGTTAAGAGCTTCCCCCAATAGCACATTCTTAAGTCTTTCGCTCATTCATTGCTTTAGTCAGGCATCATATTTTTCTCAGTGTTTCCCCCTCCTACATTACATTTCTGTAATATTTTAACATGTATTTATTTCTGTGTATTGTGAGGGATACACAGGTGTTTGGCACAGGTGGGAGTTCAGATGAACGTGAGCTTCACACCTGTCTACTACATGGCTCCTAGTTGAGCTCATGTTTCCAGGCTTAGCAGCAAGCACATTTACACTCTGTGCCATCTCAGACCCCATTACACTTTACTGATGCTCAATATCAACATGCTAATCAACAGATCCACTGTTTATTGCCATTATTTGGAGTGTTAAACATGGAATCAGAGATATCTGCCCAACCTTCCAACCCCAGTACTTATTTGCTTTGGAGCCTTGAGCAAGATACTGAAGGTTTTGCAGCTTCATCCCCCAGTACAGAAAAAGATAATAACAGAATCTGTCCTAGGAAGTAACTTTAGACTTGAGCTAATACTATGAACAAAATATTGATAGTAATAAATAATAACCTTGACTATTAATGTATTTTATCTGCACTCATTTCTCTTGTGCATAATTATATATGCATCAATGTTAAATTTGAGAAGTTTCTTGCCTCTCTCATTTTTCCTACATTGAAGAACAAAAGTTCATAGATTACTATTGTCAAACGAGCTCAATAATAGGATTTTCTCTGCAATACCATATAATTCTTATGTCAAAGGGAAAGAGACCTCTGAGGGAAGCAACCTTATCACTTTATGGTGCCATTGGGCATTACTAGGCAAGTTTGCCTCTCCAATTATTAATCTTTCCCTCTGAGCTACCCAGACAGAATGCATGCTCCATGTGCCAGCAATTGAGATACTGAACTCTGATTGTGCTGGCCTTTTTCTCATGCTTAGTTGCTTTGTATCTTTTTTATAAAGTATATTCCCATGTCAACTCACAACTGTGATCACCTCCCCTTGAGAAATGAGTCCATTATTATTTCTTAGAATAAGAAAGAAGATAGCCCAGCCTAGAGTTTCAAAGGAGCAGAGATTTTGTAAAATACTAGATAATCTGCTCCATTGTTACAAACATATCAATTTGTCAGAAATGTGAGATTTCACTACTAAGTTCAAGATTTCTTCCTTGCTGCAGTTCTAAATCTGAAACTGAAAGTTCCCACTTCCTTCTGCTAAGCCACAAACAAGCACAGTGTCTGACCATTGAATTATTTCTCAGTGTTGTCCTCCTGATGCCACCAAGACTTGGTTCAGTACTTTAAGCCTTTGATTGCTCTGTTGGAACACAAATGGTATTACAAACATCAAACCACTGATGAAAATATAACTGGAACCATACGTATGAAGAACATCCTGAAAGTTTTCATGTTGTTGACGGAGGTGTTTCTACTGAAACAATTCACCTTCTTTTGTGCATAGACTTAGAGCCTCAAGTCTACCCTCTAGTTATCACTTAAGAAACAAAAAGGCTCTGCTGATTTATGACTGATAAGTGCAATAAACCAAATGCACTTTTAAGACACATGCTAACCAGTTTCAACATGTGAAAACATGACTACATTTGAAACAGTGCACCCCTCACACCCACAGCTCCCACGGTCACTTGGAAACACTTAGAGATTGTCTTTTGTCTCCCAAATTTTCTACAAAGAAAGTGAATGAGAATGGAATTTATACTTTTGTTGAACATTGATTTTAGGAAACGACTGAGTCGTTTTCTATTATATCAGTTGAGAGTGTGGAATTGCCCCTTTCTTTATGGATAGGACATAATAGTTCCTGCCTCACTTATGGAAGTAACAACTTTTTTCTCCATTGAATTGGTTTCTTTGTTGATGTTCTTATCAAAAGACAACTGTCGATTGTACTTCCAATCGATATTGTTTATATTTTATATTCTAGCATCACTACAGCTGTAATGATTAAGATAGATGATTGGTGTACAACAGATAGCCAGGCAGACAGACAGATAGATGACGAATTTATGCAGGTTTTCCTATGCATCTCAGACTTACCTCATACTCAGTACAATGTTTTTGTCCGGGGATTACGTATGTGTGCCCCACACATGGCCATGTCTCCTAAACATTTGCAATCTCCCAGTGAAATAATAATATGCCATCCAAGCTCATTCTTAGACTACTCTGAGTTCTGTCTTCTCTGTGGATTTTATAATTGGTTTGCCAGTGCTTAAAATAAAGCCTACTAGGTTTCTCTTCAGTAATGAATATTTTCTTTTTCTCCTTATTCTTTGCTCAGAATTTCTTTGTTTCAGATGGTTGCAGAAGTGTGATATTCTTATAAGAAAAGTTGGAAAATATTCTGTTCCCTTAATACTCCAGTTTACTGGGCAGAGTTCATAGAAAACTTTATTTCTTCAGTAAAAGTTGTGTTTTGACCAATGTTGGAAATCCCCTGGGCCTAGAGTTCTTCCATTTATTTGGTTTTTTCTTTTGTACTACAGAGCCTGTCTCCTTAACAGCTATAAAAAAACTCTATGTGTTCATTTTGATGGTTTATGTCATTCAAATTATTGAAATACGGTAGCTTAAGTTGTCGAGATTAGTGGTATAAAGATCCTCACAACATTTTATAACCAATAGAGACATTACAGAATTTCTAATTTTTCTTTTTTTCTATCAATGCTTCTGTTTCTTTTATCACTCTTTGGTCTCTTCTTGCCACATCTGATTTTTATAGCCACATATTTGAGGAGACAGATTTTATGTATTTTCCTCTGTGATTTATCCATTCTGTCTCATTGATTTCTACTCTGACTTCATGTATCAGACTCCATTTTCTCTTCTCTTTCTAAGTTATTAAGTCTGCCTCTAATGTCTAGTTCAGTTTGAGCACAATTTTTCTAAGAGAAGAATTCAGAGTAATAAATTATACTCTAAGCATTTCCTTACATCCATCTCAATTTTAAAACACTTTGTGTTTATTTCTTACTATAATAAAAGTAGCTTAATTTCTCTTTTTATTTGGCTTTTAGAACTACATTGTTTACCTTGCAAATCTTTGGACATGTTTTATAAATCTGTTATTGATTTATGACTTAATTCTTTGAGGTTTTGAAAATGCATCTGAAATTATATAAATTCTTTTATATATAAGATTTTTATAGATTTATTTTTTTATTTGTGTGTGTGTTTATAATGCATTCACCCACATGAGTAAGGAACTCTTAGAAACTGAATTCATAGGATGTCCCTGAAGCTGGAGTTATAGGCAGTTCTGAGCTGCCCTACATGGGTGCTGAGACTAGAACCCTTACACCCCACAGAGTAGTTAAGAGTAGTATGTACTCTTAACCACTGAGCCATTTTCCCAAATCAACCCATAAATTTTTCTCTTTATCCTCAAATATCTTCTACTTTGTTCTGTATTTCACTTGCAGGAGCACATCCAAAGAATGTATGTTCTACCATTTTTGGTGGATCATTACAAAAGTGTCAAATAGAGCTATTTGTTTATGTTTGACAAACTTAAGTTGTTCCTGCTGCCATACCTACTTGTTCTGTATAATTGAATAGAGGTACTAAAATCTCTGACAATAGTTGCACATTTATTTACTTCGCTTCTCAATTTTATCACTTTTTCCAATGTGCTTTAAAGATCTTTTATTAGATACACATTGGTTTAGCAATGTCATGCCATATTGATAGCTTGACAGCATTGCCATTTGTGAACTTACCTTTATGTGACTACAAAAATCCTTTGCACAGAAATTCATTTTGTTTTGCAATAACATAAATGATATAAGGTGCCCAACCTTTTCATCATTAAAAGCACATTTTTAAAGCTCCATTGAAGTATAACACAAAATTTATAATTTAAAAGCATATAGTGGTCTTTTCAGGTGGTGGTAGCACATGCCTTTAATCTCAGCACTTGAGAAGCAGAGGTAGGTGAATCTCAGAGTCTGACACCAACCTGACATACAGAGTTAATTTCAGGACAACCAAGGCTATACAAGGAAACCCTGTCTCAAAAAAACCTAAATAAATAAATAGATAAATAAGCAAGTAAGTAAGCAAACTAACGAATGAACAAATGAATAAATGTGTAAAATGATCTTAAACTCAACACATGAAGCCTTTATCCCCCCTAATTTTAGAACATTGGAAACATAAAAAGCAATCAGCAGCTGTTAGCAATTTCTCTGCTCCTAGGCCGTCAGGATTTTCATCGTGGACTACTGACCATTGTTCACTGTAATCCTGCTAGATGTTCATCCTTTAGCCTTGAGGACTCTATTGCATTTCCATCACTACAGTGACATACCTGAGGGTTTTACCTTATGAAGGTCGTATACATACATGCATATATATATATATATATGAATGGTTTGTTTAATGTGTCAGGAAACAAATGAGGAAGAATGAACTAGGTCACAGAATATCATGTAGGGCACATCCCCAGTAGTTCTTGCCTGGGCTCTAAATTCTAAAGATCCACAGTACATCCCAATAATGTTATTCTATTCTTTAATATATGGAACTTTGGGTATCTGGCTTTGCGGGTATGTTTTACAATGGTATGTGACAACCAGTATTCAACTGACCACTCAAAGGTTCTTCTATTAGAGATTAGATAAAAGATCCCACTCTAATTATGGTGAAAACAGATGGACTCAGTTTACAACTATTTATTATATTAAGCAATGTTATTAAGAGGAACTGAATTAATACACTCTGTGTATATACATACATGCATACATACATACCTACATGCATACACATATATAAGGATTTACTATAAATGCTTATAATCAGTAGATTCTGAGTGATCTTCCTGCCTCTGCCTCCTTTCACAAATCCTATTGCTGGGTACCACTACGAAAACCCACAACTCGAGATGCAGAAGGAGATAAATGCCTGTTGTGAGATCAAGGTCAGTTTAGCCTACATAGTGAGTTCCAGACATCAGGGCTATAAAAAAAAAAAAGGCCCTGCCTCAAAACAGTGCGCGCGCACGCACGCACGCACGCACGCACACACACACACACACACACACACACA
>LOEQ01004566.1:15370-26687 GCA_001685075.1 Bramus lutescens
GTGTGTGTGTGTGTGTGTGTGTGTGTGTGTGTGGTGTGTCTGTGTGCAATCCACACCATGGCACATGTGTGGGGGCTGGAGAACAACTTGTCAGAGTCAGTTCTCCTTCCATGATGTGAGTCACAAGGATGTCTGTAGTCCACACTGCTGCAGGCGTTACAGGCAGGGAAGCTTCTTTTGTAGTGGTATTGATGACTACAGATTCATAACTGAGAATGAGAGACATTGAATGCTTCTGTGACAGCCTCCCCTCCACCTCCACAGAAAAGAAAAGGAAAATAAAAACAGTTCAGACAGGAAGCCACCGAAGAGAGTCCTTAAAAACTGTGATAAAGATGCTGAAGTGTAGCTCTTCACAGTTGCTGGCTTCTGGCAGGGAGGTGAGGAAGGACTCAGTAATCTTTAAGGGGCTGGCCATTGGGAGTTCGACCTTGCTCCAGTGAGTATGTGGGCAACACAAATTGGACTGGGTGTGTTGTTTTCTTTTGGGTGGAGGGCACAAGGGTGGGAGAGTGGACCTGAGAGGAATGGGAAGTAAGTGAGATTAAGGTTCACTGTATCAAATAATCAGTAAAAATATTGTGTTAAAAATTGTTTAAAAATATTGAAGGCAAACAGACAAAAAATTAATAAAACTTTCTTCTTTTTTTTCACTCACAGCACTCTGGGAGGCAGAGGCAGGAGGATCTCTGTGAGTTCAAGGCCAGCCTGGTCTACAAGAACTAGTTCCAGCACAGGCTCCAAAGCTACAGAAACCCAAAATAAAATAAAATAAAAATAAAAAGATTTGTCACTTGTATTTGTTTAATAAAACACTGATTGGCCAATAGCTATGCAGGAAGTATAGGTGGGGCAACCAGATGAGGAGAATTCTGGGAAGAAGAAAGGTAGAAATGCAGTCACTAACCAGACACAGAGGAAGCAAGATGAGAATGCCTAACTGAGAATAGGTACCAAATCACATAGCTAAACACACATAAGAATTATGGGTGAGTTTAAGTTGAAGGGGTAGTTAATAACACACTTGAGCAATAGGCTGGTTTATAATTAATATAAGCCTTGTGGGTTTATTTGGGACTGAATGGCTATGGGACCGGGTGGGACAGAAACTTCTATCTACAAATGGTGCTCAAATGTTTGGCAAGAATTTCCACATAAAGCCTGAGAAAACTTATTAAAATGGGATTCTACTGGGTGACGGTGGCACATGCCTTTAATCCTATCACTTGGGAGGCAGAGGCAGGCAGATTTCTATGAGTTCCAGGCCAGCCTGATATACAAGACCTAGTTCCAGGACAGGCTCCAAAGCTACAGAGAAACCCTCTCTCAAAAAACAAAAACAAAACAAAACAACAACAAACAAGGATTCGAGACAGACAAGAACAGAGTCAGAGTCAAGGGCAGCCTCTTGGTAACCATTTTTTCTCCAGTGGGCTTTGTTTGCAAGAGGCAAGTAGAGGCACAGCTTTACTTTAAGAGAGGCTTCCTGGCTCAGTGTTAGTGGAAAAAATCTCACAGGTCTTTTAAGAGGCTCTACCACCAAACACTTAAATGGTGTTTATGAGCAGCTAGTACCAGGCTTCTTGGTACTGCTGTGTACCTAGAAACTTCATAGAGTCATGACAATAAATGTGGCTTCCACCAGTACCTACACCATGAAGTTAAAGCTTCAAAAATTCCTCAAAAAGCTAAGGAATGGGGTTGAACTAGCTGACAACTCTGCAGTTTTAATCCTATCCATATCACTTAGCAGATTAAAAACTCTCCTGGTCAGAAAATGATTAGAGATACACAATAAAAACAGATTCAGCTTTAAAAAAAACTCTAAATGGTATGCAATGTGTTTAAAAATATATGTAGGCTTGGGAGAGAAAAAAAGATAGAGAAAGTCCTTTTAAAAAAGAAACTGAGGGGCTGGAGATATGGCTCAGTGGTTAAGAGCACTGATTGCTCTTCCAAAGGACCCAGGTTCAATTCCCAGCACCCACATGGTAGTTCACAACTGTCTGAAGATCCAGTTGCAGGGGATCTGACACATTCACACCAATGTACATAAAGTAAAGTTAAATAAACTATAAAAATACTTTTTTAAAAAGAAAAAGAAATTAAAAAAAAAAGAAACTGAGTAGTCAGTTATGGAGGTGCATGCCTTTAAGCCCATTATTTAGAAGGCAGAGTAAGGCAGATCTCTGCGAGTTCAAGGCCAGCCTGGTATACAGAGTGGGTTCCAGGACTGCCAAAGATACACAGAGGAAACCCTATCTCAAAAAAAAACCTCCAAAAATTAAAAAGTAAAAGAAAGAGAATAAAAAGCCATGTGAAGATGGAAAATACACAGGGAGTCTGGCTACTGTATGTTATTGCATTGTCTTTGAATTGTTTGACTGCTAACGAAGGAACAACAGCTGCATTTGATTATACATGTGTTGAATTAATCCAATCTATATATTTTGAAAATGCCTTGACTTCAAAATTTAAGTTAAAAGATATGCTACTTTGGAGAAGAAGTTTTGCTTTTGTTTCCACAGGAAATAAAAGGCTGTGGATTCATTCTTGGTTAAGAAAAATAAGGTTTAATTGAGGAAGACCCCCCTAAAACATCTCCAGTAGGAACAGATGGCCCAGATGATCCAATGTTTCAGAGCACTTCCATTGCAGTTTCCTCTGAGTTCCATATCCAAAAAGTTTCAGGACTGCTGGCTTGATCCACTGTCACTGAATACTCCAGTCAATACTTGACTGTAACCCTAAATTTTCTTTGGGTCCCAATAAGAATATCAGTGCCCCAATCAGCAGGAAGAAGCCTAGAAAGTTATGCCCACATTCCTAAAAAAAATGGATTATGGATGTTTGTCTTCATTTAGAGTGTTGGTTACAAGTTGTTATGGATAATGATCAGGAAAAAAGCTAAACAAAGGAGATTAGATTCAGGGTTCTTGTTTTGAAAAGAAAAAATGAGGAAATGCTATGGGATAATGCTCTTGTACCTTGTAAAGATTTGTCACTTGTATTGGTGTAATAAAACACTTAATGGCCAATAGCCAGGCAGGAAGTATAGGCAGGGCAACCATATAAAGAGAGGTAGTCACCACCCAGACACAGAGGAAGCAAGATGAGAATGCCTTATTGAGAAACAGTTTATAATTGTTATAAGCCCCTGTGTGTTTATTTGAAACTGAATGGCTGTGAGACAGAGACTTCCATCTATAGATGGCCTCTTTCTTCATTAATTGTTGCTATGAGTGTGTGTGTGTGTGTAATGCTTAGTCTGTGTAATGTTACTTGTCTGTATGTTCCCAGGCTGACCATCTGGTACTGGGTAGTCAGTTGGTGTGCTCTTCCCTGGGGAAGACTGTTTCCCCCACTCTCAGCGTTCATCAGTTGCCTGTAGCTCTTTCGTTGAGGGTTGAGGCCTCATGAGCTTTCCCTCAGCCACTTTGGCTTGTCTGGCCTTGAACTCACAAAGATCTGTCTGCCTCTGCCTCTGCCTCCTGAGTGCTGGGATTAAGATTGTGTGCCACCAGCCATAGTTGTTAATAAATAAGTGTATCCATTCTATTTAGGAGTTGTATCTAGTCTGGAGGGATTATGAAGATCTTGGTGTATATGAGCACACATTCTTCAGGCCATACACATGGTGAAAAGGCTGATGTGGGCTGTGTGTTTAATTGGGTGCCGACTTCTTTCTTCCTAGGCAGATCTCATCCCAGAATAACCTATTGATTAAGTTAATCATCTCTCTGAGAGCCCAGCTAACAAGACATGAGCTCTATTGAGGGGTTACTTCATATATAAGCCCTAACAACCAGTTTTCCAAAATGTCTGAGAAAATCAACTGAAGGACAAAGATGTATTTTCATCCATAGTTTTCGGTGCCTGGTCACTTGGTCCTCTTGCTTCTGGACCTGTGGCAGGGAAGTCTGAGAGTGGAAAAGTATTCATCTCATGGCTGCCAGGGTGCAAAGGGAGCAAGAAGCAACAGCGGGAGGAAATATAAGTTCTTTCAGGGAATGTGCCCAGTAATTTACTGCCACTAATGAGGCCCCAGATCCAACAGTTCTTACCACCCTCTCAATAATCAGTACAATTATGAACCCATCAATGAGTTAATTCACTGATGAGACTAGAGCCTTAATGATTCATTTCCCAAGATCCCATTTCTGAGCCATGAGTTATCAGGTACCAACCATGTCTTTATGCAAGAGCCTTTTTGGAACATTCATATTCAAACCATAACAACCTTATTAAAATTTTACCACTTATCTCACAAATACCTGCTGCAGGAAAAAAAATGTTTACTTGCTTACTTTTCCGACTCAGGATGCAATATAAAGTCTAGAATCACCTGTTGCACTTATTTGTAAGAATTTAACCCAAACCACTCCTTCTCCTCTAGCCTCACAGTCAACACAAATAAATACTCCTGTGATCTCCATTACCAGAATGCTTGGGGATTTCTCCTGCAGCCCCACCCTGACTCCCTGGCACAGAGTTCTGTAGTTCGGATCTATTAAGATATCGTCTCTATCTGGTCAGATCTCATAGGTTGAGAGATTAGTCCAAAAAAGACCGGTCCCAAGTCCAGGACCTCAAGTTCTGACTCATTGACAACAACCAGGTTCCTGCAGTTCCTCCTCCTCCTTGGGTTTTATTTGGATTGCTAGGATACCGTCGCAGAACTCAAAGACTTATATTTGCCTGTTTTTTAATAAATAATGTTAAATGCATGTGGTGGTAGGCTGTCACCTTGACTACATCTGGAATCAACTAAAACCCAAAAATGAAGAGCACATCTGTGAGGAACTTCTGCTTAATTTGAAGTGGGAAGATCCACTTCTAAACTGGATCTTTGAGGAGCACACACCTTTAATCCAGATCTAATCTCTTGGAGTCCTATATAAAGACATGAAAGAAGGAAGCTTCTGCTCTTTGTGTGCTTGCTCTTGCCTTGCAAGCAAGTCCATTGGCATCTTCAGTATTCCGGTATATACTGAAAGCCAGCAGAGACATCCAGCCTCATGGACTGAGCAAATTCTGAATTGTTGGTCTTTCCATTCACTGCCAGCCATTGTTGGAATCACTGGATCACAGCCTGTGAGTAATCCTAATAAAATCTCCATGTATGTATTCTCTCCAAATATATAGAGAGAAAGAGGGAGAAGGAGAGAGATTCATTCTCTAAGTTCTGATAAATTTTGTTACTCTAGAGCAGCAATTCTCAACTTGTGGGTTCCAACCATTAGAAAACCGCATGTTTCTGATGGTCTTAGGAGCAGAGAGACCACTTAGTAGCAAAATTACAGTTATGAAGTAGCAATAGAAATAATTTTATGGTTAGGGGTCACCAGGGTCACAGCTTAGGCTGGTTAAGAACCTCCGCTCTAGACTGCTGTTTGTATCATTTCCATCCCCCTCTTCCTCTCCAATTCCTTCCCTGTCTGCTCTACTCCCTCTCAAATTCAAGGTCTTCTTTGCTGTTGTTTTTTTGTTTTGTTTTTTGAGCCAGGGGCTCTTTATGTAGCCCTGGCTGTCCTGGAACTCACTATGTAGAGCAGGCTGTCCTGGAATTCAGAGCTCTGACTGCATCTGTCTCCTGGCTCCTGGGATTAAATGCATACCCACCAGCTCAGCCTCTCCTTTAAGTATTGTTCCGCGTAGGCTGCTGAGTCCCTTCAGTGTTGCTCATATGTACATGTGTCTATAGCAGACCACTTGGGATTGGGTAACGTATCAAGGGACTGTCTCTGGAGAGTTCTCTCTCTGGGAAGCCATTAATTTCCTATAGTTTGCCTGGCACAGTGGTGCATGCCTTCAATCTCAAAAAAAAGGGGGGGGACAGATCTTTAAACTGGTTAAAAGAAAGAGAAAGAAGATCTAAATTAATAAAATAAAAAACGTTTCTAAAGTTCTTCATCTAGACAGGGCCTTGTGTGATTCCTCTCACCAGTTAGCATGTCAATTGTCAATATGCAGGTCCAGTTTAGGTGGCCATGTTTTTCAGATTTCATAGGTTCTACTTCCATGTCATCTATAGAAGACACGTGACACACCCCACAGCAGATATCCTGGCTCTTACAATCTTTCCACAATGTTCCCTGAGCCTTGGGTGTAGGGTTGTACTGTAGATGTTGGCCAGCCCACAGTCAGTTGTTCTCTGTTTTGGGGTTGTGGATTTCTCTTTCTTTCTTTCTTTCTTTCTTTCTTTCTTTCTTTCTTTCTTTCTGTCTGTCTGTCTGTCTGTCTTTTTCTTTTGTTTTTTTTTGTTTTTTGTTTTTCAAGACAGGGTTTCTCTGTAGCTTTGGAACCTGTTGTCCTGAAACTAGCTCTTGTAGATCAGACTATCTTTGGAACCTGTTTTCCTGGAACTAGCTCTTGTAGACCAGGGTGGCCTCAAACTCACAGAGATCCACCTACTTCTGGCTCCCTAGTGCTGGGATTAAAAGTGTGTGCGGCTACCACCTGGCAAGTTATGGCTTTTTGTAATGGTCCCCGTATGTTGATCCATCCATTCCTGAATCTCAGAGATAAAGCCAACTTGATCATAGTGGATGATCTTTTTGAAATGTACCTGTACTTAATTTGCAAGTATTTTATTAAGGATTTTTGCATCTATGTTCATCAGGGATATTGGCTGTAGTTCTCTCTCCCCTTCTCCCCCCGTGTGTGTGTGTGTGTGTGTGTGTGTGTGTTTATCTGGGTTTGTTCCTAAAGTAGAATGAAGGTTGTTTTTCTTCAGTTCAGAAAACTGTGTCTATAGTTGGAATAGCAAAAAGCTCATGCTTCCAGACTCTGAATAAAATTTTACCCTACCAAGGTGATTTGATTCCTTGCTTGTGTAAAACAGATGTAGCAATAGTCTTTGTAAAATACCTGAGCAGTGTCTGATATTTAAAATGTTAGCTAAAATATTACAAAAAGTCTGACAAAGGCATACTTTCTCAGTAGTTTTTGTGGAACCGAGAGGCAGCTGAAGTTCTGAGGAGGCTTGTCTTTTTTCTGCAGTATAACCTACATTAGACAAAGTACCTGATTGGGTTGGGGAAACCCAAGTGATGAAACTGCCAGGAACAATGTGTCAAGTGATTAGAAGGAGGGTGGTTGAAAACCGAAATCCCTTTTACTCCTTAATCTCCAACTGCTAAAGACAAACAAAATGCAAGATTAACGTGATATTAAACCGAGCACTGTGTCCTGTGGCTTCATTTCAGGCCTGCTGAGAAAGAATGAGTTGATCAAAGGAAGTGAGTTGCTTAGAACTGTGGGCCTGTGGCAGCCTACAGCCAGCAGCTTTTAGCCAACCTGTTTCCGGGGACAGGTGAGCCCCATAATTAATCTCGGCTTCCATTTGGAGAGAAGCAAGAAATCTACCTCCCTGTCCTCTGAATTTATATGTTAATCCCCATGAGTTCTGGGGGAAAGTTTTTAAATTGGTGTAAAGACTCTTTCCGTCTTTCCAAACATGTGAACAGGGATGCTGAGTTCCCTCACTGAAGGCCTTAAGACATCTCCCTGGAAAGCTGTCGACTGCTGCCTTGGCTTGGTTTGGTGCATTTCACATCTCCACTTCCAGAGCTAAGCCTCTGCTAATGAAGCTAGATTTTTGTTCTGTTGGCCTTGAACACTATGTAAATAAAGAGGGTGTGGAACTCCTGATTCTCCCGTCTCGACCTCCTAAGTGCTGGAATGATAGACCTCTGCCTTCTAGGTACTGGGATTATGCGCCTTTAAGCCTAATGCTAGCAAGTTTTCTTAATTAAAAAAAATTATTCAGAGACCCCTGGAACCTCACCTCTGAAGCATGGACCTTGAAAACCCAGAGATTTGGTATTAGGGATCTTTTCAAGAGCAAATTCTTCTAAACAGGCTTTTGAGGAGCTGGCAAGATGACCCAGCGAGGAAAACTGTTTACCTGGTAAACTAAGTTTTATTTCTGAACCCACACAAAGTTGGAAAGAGAGACTCCACTCTGAAAAGTTATCCTCTGACCACCACACGTGGACACACACAAATAATAAATAAATATTCTGTTAATTTTTTCATATTTACATCGTTTTCTTCAAATTTTTTTAGTCAGTGGAGACTAGAGAGATGGCTCAGAGATTTAAAGTGTGGCCGCTCAGAAACAGATTCCTAGCATCTACATCAGGCAAATCACAATCACCTAAAACTCCAGCTCCTGGGCGTCCTAGGCTCTTTCTGGCCTCCAAGGGCTCCTGCATGAATGCGTGTATATCCTCACATAGGCACACATGCATACACATAATGAAGGTAAAAATACATATAAAACGCAAAACCAAAAGGTTCTTGAATTGTTCAACTTATGATCCTAGTTTTATGTATTCTGGGTACAGGAGAGTAAATAGAAACCTGTCCCGCTCCCTCCTCTACACCAAATTGACTTGGGGAAAAGAAAAAGCAACAAATTGTGTGAACAAAGTACAGTCATCCCTTCATATCCTGTGAAGCCAGTCTCAGGATCTCTTACCGGTTCCAACACTAACAGGTTCAGGCCTATAAAATGGCACTACAATGGTATATAACCTCTGAACATCATCTCATATACTTTAAACTGTCTATAGAATATGCTGCCTAAAACAATGTGAAATGCTGTGTAAATAGGGAATGATGACCAAGAAAAAAGTCTAACATATTGCATATAACCTACGGACATCCTTCTTTAGTAGTTTCTAAATTATTTATAGCATCTTGAATAATGGAAATAACTTAGGGAAGCAGGACATAGTGAGCACACCTTTAATCCCAGCACTGCAGAGATAGGCAGATCTGTGAGTTCAAGGTCAGCCTGGTCTACAGAGTGAGTTTCAGGGTAGCCAGGAATACACAGAGAACCCCAGACTCCAAAACAATAAAAACAAAAAGTAGTTTAGGGAATGGCAAAGAAAAAAGTGTGGGCATCTTCTGTATAGGTAGAATTTTACTAGGACATTTTAAATATGAGGTTGGCTGATTCTGAAGATATAGTGTGTGGATACGGAAGCTTGACTACAACTGTACTAGCCACAGAGGCTTTATATTAAGAACCCAGGGATTTGTGCTAAAATGCAGTGCTGAATTAACTGGGCAGTAAAATAAAACTAAACCACAGAAGGCAATCTTCCTTCTTTGTAATCTTACAGGTGTAGGTCTTGCTGAAAGATGTCCCCTCCACCATTCACAGTGAAGAACAAGCAAATCCACTTGGTCACAGTAGATGAAAGAAAGAGGGCTGAGAGACTTTTAGGAACCCCAAGGGTTTGGGTATCACTTCCTCTCCTGATTCTATCAATGGCGGCTGAATGTGGCAATATGATGGTCGTGTAGCAAAGTACTCTTATTAGATATGCATCTACAAATACTTTGAAAAGCTGAAAGTTAGAGACTGTTATTACGACTCAATGAAGATGTTTACTGCCAAACTCAAGGAAATCATTTTGATCCCTGAGACCTGTACGATGGAAAGGGAGAACGGACTCCCAATAGTTTTCCTGTCTCCCACATGCTGGCTAAAATAAATATAATTATTGTTTTAAAAGAAAAGGTCTAAGATTAAGCTAAACATTTATTTTAAAGTTCTAGAGGCTACAAGGCTAACAAATAGCAAATGTGGGTCTCCTCTGAACCAAATCCCATCCTAGATGCTACCCAATGCCTCCCAGGAAAGGCTTTGTTTATTCCTGACCTGCTGAAATCTCTCCTCTTCAAATCCTGCTAGTGTAAATGGCATCCCCTCCTTTAGGAAGATGCTAATGACTCTTCTGTAGTGGCAATTCATTTTATCTTAATAAATAAAGCTTACCTGAAGACCAGAGAATAAAACAGCCCCACTGGTCAGCCTTGCAGACCAGGCAGTGGTAACACACACCTTTAATCCCAGTAACCACCCTAGTTGCCATAGAAACCGGGCGGGGCATCCCTTTAATTCCAGCGGTGCATGCCTTAATCCCCAGCCCTAGAGAGGAATCTAAAATAGGAGACAGCTCTCAGGCTGTCTCATTCTGAGATTTCTGGAGGCAGGATCGCCATTTGGGACTGAGGCATCATTTCGGACTGAAGTCAAGGTAAGACCCAGTGGCTGGCTGTTTTACTTTTCTGACCTTCAGGTTCAACCCTTATTTTCTCTCTCTGAGTTTTTATTAATCGTGCATCACTCTTCCACCATGTTTAGGTGAGCCTCTTTTGGTGCCCTCATTGCAACTGGACCCCATTTGTATTTGAATAGTCTGTGTATATTTGTTCTCATCCAATAGACAGTAGACTCTTGAAGATAAGGATCTAGTTTCTACAACGTGTGACACACGCTTCTGCAGCAGAATAATATTATTTATATCTGAAGTTCTTCTCCAGCTTCTGATGGAGAAATTCTCAACTCGATGAGGTCAAATAATAACACGTTTTCTTTTATGCATCAGAAAGAACCTGGAGCATGACAACCCGACAGACCAGATTTTCAATAAATACTTGGGTTTTTGTTTTGTTTTGTTTTTTGAGACAGGGTTTCTGTGTGTATGTCTGGCTGTCCTGGAACTCGCTCTGTAGACCAGGCTTGCCTCAAACTCACAGAGATCCACCTGCATCTGCCTCCTGAGTGCTGGGATTAAAGGTGTGTGCCACCACAGCCCGGCTTCAATAAATAAATTCATAAACAAATAAATAATTCCTCCTTTCCTATGACCGAGTCACTTTCTCCAAACAAACAAGCTTTACTCCAGAGGAAAAAGACTTACAGTTTGAAATTACTTTTATTCCTTCTTATTTTGAAATCAATAATTTTCTCCCTCATTTTTATCCTCATAATCACAAATAACATTATTTTAATTATTTGAAAATGTGAGTTTTTTGTGGAGGGGGAGAGCGGGGAAGGGTGAGTCTTGGGTTTACCTTTTGGCTAACTGGTAGCAATTATGTTCAGTCTCTCAGCTAAATGCCACAAAATCATAAATCAGGGCTTGGAGGTGGCACTGTGAGGAAGAAGGGAACAAGTCAGGCTACTTTGTTTATAATCTTTCTAACCTGAAATGACTATGTTAAAGTCTCACATTCTTGGATGTGTTGTTCTGGCGTCAAAATCTTCTCTTCACAACGTGTACCGATTACGCCTGTGACTTAAAGATGTGGGATAATGGAAGAGTTGAAAAGGTATTAGGAAAAGCGGTGGTCTTTTCTAGATGTTTTCATTGCAAAAGCAAGGGAAAGTTGGCGAATAACCTTCCTAGAGGTTTGACTGGATTGACAGTCCCCTAGAAAGGGACCGCTTGACTCTGACAGACGCGTTCGCTGCCGCTGCAAGAACGCACACTTGAGGTGGGCGGGAGGCCGG
>LOEQ01004566.1:29048-60367 GCA_001685075.1 Bramus lutescens
TTTTGGTGAAAAGGTGTTGTTATGCAGCATAGGCTTTAAATTCAGATTCTTCAACTTTCTAAAAGAAGGGATTAGAGGCCTGGGCTGCTATGACTATCCCATTTATTAATCTTTGTCTTCCTCTGTTATTTTTTAAAGGGCTAATTTACTAAAGCTACAAGACTGCCTTTTGTTTTGAGATTACATTCTTATTGTTCTAAATAGTTCTTTATGCAAGTACGAAGAAAGGTGGTTAGCAGGCTGGCACATCTTTTAATCATAGACGTAGTCAGAAATCTGTGGTGCTTTATTCAAGATTGTAATTTCCTACTGGGTAAGGTCTATTAAGGGTCACTTGTATCCTTTAAAATGTTGCTATTTAGTGTAAAAAATTCAACAATTATTCAGTGTGAAGATGGTATGAGTTCCAATCTAAAATGAAGAAAATATTCACTACAGCCACAAAATATTAGAACTGTAAATTCTGATTCAAGGAAAAGATTTTGTTAATGTAGATTTCCCAAAGTCTAGCATAGTTGTGATTTCTTTTTAAAGTGTGTCCTAAAGACCTTATGATGGAATGTTTTGTTCCTTTACTTGTTGGAACACTATTGTTTTTGCTAAGAGTGTCTTTCAAGTGTTTGACTGCTTTTCAAAGACTCTGTAATCTATATGGTACTTGACTCAGTCTGCGGGGTATAATGGAGGTAGCCCTGGCACTGGTCCCATTGAGGCTCTTTGCATTTGAACTGAGTGGTGTTGATACAGTTGTCTTGATGCCAATATATACTGCTATGGGCTTCAAAAGACAATCACGAAAGCTGGAGGCTGTGTGAAAAGCCCTTCATGAAGACCAAATACTCACCTTTCCCTTTTGTTAAGTGGCTTCTTTGGTAATGTTAACAAACTTTTAATTTGGCTCATATAACCTTACTGGATTAAAAGGTTCAGTGTATTGGTATGAAACAATACTTACATTTTCTTCCCTCTGTTTCTTTTTTCTTAAACAGAAACACTATGCTGGACAGCCAGTGTCAACAAAAGCATTATGGAATTACCTCTCCTATTAGTTTGGCATGTCCTAAGGAAATTGATCATATTTATACACAGAAATTAATTGATGCCATGAAACCATTCGGAGTATTTGAAGATGAGGAAGAATTGAACCACAGGTATGCCATTGAAACTATAAAATATTTTTACAGTATACTATTTAATCATTGACGCATACGTACTGAATGTTTAATGATTCCTGCCTAATTGCATAAAAATGCCAAAAAAAAGAAAAACCTTGGCTGTCTTGGAACTTAAATTTTTAATAGGGATTAGGAAAGGAGACTAACAACTAATCAAATAAGTAATTACAGTGTTATACATGGTAAGCACTGGTGAGAAAAATAAATTTGAAGGTAGATGCTTTAGAGAAGACCTTATTGAAAGAGACACTTAAGGAAAATGTTAAAGTTGAGGAAGGGAGCCATGTGGATGTTTGAAGGAAGTGTTCTGGCAGAAAGCCTAAGGTGAGGGGTAGTTGGTATATTCAAGGAGTATATAGCAAAAAAATCTTGGGTGTCTAAAGCAGAGCAAGTAAATGGGAGAGATTAAGACAAAAAATGCATTAGGAAGGAGCTTAGAGGACAAGGGTACTTTGTAAGCCATTGTAAAATTTTTGGAAATTGAAGCCTGTTAGGGTTTTGAGTAGAAGACTGGCATGATCTGACTCATGTTTTAACAGTTACTCCAACCGTTGGGTTGGGAATAGTCTATGAAGGGTGTCAGGGGCCAGGGGACAAAGCAGAAGCGGAGAGACTAGTTAGACGGTCATTATAATAACCCAGGTTAGAAATATCTGAAACCTGAAGATGGCAATAGAAATAAATAATATAATCTAGATGTATTAAAGACAGGCTTGTTTGAAACAGTTTCCAAAGATGATTCCAAGATTTTCCCTGCATCCTACTGAATGAAGTTCCGTTTTGGAAGAAGACTGAAAAGGAAGCAAGTTTGTAAGGATCAGGAGATAATGTTCCATGTATTTGTAGGATGCCTACACTATTTTTAAATATGGATGTGTATTCCATTGGTTTTAAAGTTAATAATACCAAACTACATTAGTTAAGTACTATTTCATAACAATTAGCCAATAGTTAACCTATTTTAATTAAACAAAAACCCATGAGTATAAATGAGAGAGAATGCTATAGTGTCTAGTACCACACTGCATTGATATAATTCTGTAGTAAGGCAGAGAGCTGACAATTAAGATTGTCTCTGTAGCCTCATTAAAGGTAACTTTGTGATTTATATTAGATTTTTTAATTTTTGAAGATAACTCAAAGACCACAAAGTATTATCATCACATTTAGCATGTCTGGCACCCTTAGATCTCTCAGATGTGCTGTATGTCAACAGATGTGATAGCATTAGCATATATATAATATGGACTTAACATAGCATCATTGCAAAGTTTTTACCTGTGTGTTTATTTCTTTAAAATCATTTAGTTTTTGTTTTGACTTAAAGTGTAAATCTAAAAGTTCTCATCTTTTATTATAGGCTGGTTGTTCTTGGTAAATTGAACAATTTAGTAAAAGAATGGATTTCTGACATCAGTGAAAGTAAGGTAAGATTAAAACTGCATAGAATTTGTTGTTTCATATTGTAGCCATTCGTCCTAGCAATGGTGTGTAAGAGTCAAATTATCTGAAGTGCTTTAGATTCTGCATTGTGTTCAGTAGTAATTTTATACAATATATAGATGTCTCCCCTTGTACCTTTTGGAAGGATGCTGGTTGCCGTGTTTGCAAAGGGCAGTTTTCTTTGTTGTGATTGTCCTTTTGCAGAATAGTAAAAGTATGTGCCAGGTTGTGAGTAAATGAATCCATATAGTTTCATATCTTACAACTATATCAAAATCTTTATATAAGTATTTCATTTTAAATGAATATTGTAATTTTGTAGCTCTCCATTTCGATTTACAATAAGTTAGCCACCGTTAGCCACCAGCTTCCACATTGAGCAATACAACAACAAAAACCAGGCTGTCTGACATACTTGGGAATAAAGTGGCCTAGACAACAGAATTTCTAAATAAATAGGGTTTACCCCAGAGATAGCCAAGTGATGCTGCCAATCTATAAACATGTCTAGTTTGACTCGCATGTACTAGGCTAGACTTTTCGGTTTGAGGGGATTTTACTTTAAAAACCAGACCTTAGACTTAAACAGAGTGTCCCATCTAGCAACACTGAGCTTGCTTTTGAGTACTGTATAATGAGGCTGGAATGAGACTGGGTTCCTGCTCTCCAGTGCCTCATAGCCCCCACCATCTCTGTTTTCTCTGACTTGACGAGTGCCTTTTATTAGTTTCTGTGTTTCTCATGTGGAATTCTCTTAATTGCAGATGCTTGGCCCGTAAGACATAGATGTTTACAAATCCTGGTTTATAATTATGTAGTATTCTCCTCCTGTAACTTACCTCATCTTTCTGCCTTTTTAGAGAGTGTTGGATTGTGAATTTTTCTTTCTCCCCCTTGACTGCCCCCCAGAGACAGGGTTTATCTGTGTAGCCTTGGCTGTCCTGGAACTTGCTCTGAATGCCCGGCTGGCCTTGAACTCACAGAGCTCTTCTGTGTCCTGAGTGCCAGGATTAAAGGTGTGCACCACCACTGCCTGGCTATGAGTTTTCTTTATTGTTGTATGCATTAATCATGAGTATTTTACTGGCTATACTAAGATAAGATAGGCCATGTTCAACTAGGTGGTAAAAGTTTTTCTAGTCAGTTCCTGAGATAGACTATTTAGGAAGAAAAGGTTAAGCTAGCATACAATTTGGAGGTTCCTGATCCAAGTTCAAACAACTCTAAAGTTTTGAGCTAGTGGTGGTGGTGGGAGGCGGGGGCAGCAGATGGTGGTAACAGGAGTGGAGTGAATGTCAGAGCAAGTGTTACAACTCTGTCTAGGAAACAATCAGTGGCATCCTGTCTAATCCCCTTTGAGAGCACACTTCCCATGACCTAAGAACTTCCTACTTCCCAGTCAGCCCAGCCTCCCTAAGATCCTCACTGCTTCCCAACACTGCCAGAACACTACTTAGAGTAAACCATTTGCCCATTCACCAAATGGTCCCAACTCCTGAAATGTGTTTCTGTTTGTTCATATAGTATTCTCATCTCTTTCCTTTAACAGTCCTCAGTTTCATGCGGATGTTTCAGTGTATCTACTTATAACGTCTTTTTCTGCCCTATGAGCTAAATGGAGTTAGAAATTTCCCATTAGCATCCTCACTTATCTTATACTTTGGATAAATTTGTAGGATTGTTTCTTCTAACTTAGAATAAGGCAATGAGAAGACTTTAGTCATTGGAAAAGGCTATCTAGCTCATTTCTAATGCCTCAAGGTTGTATATCAGTAGCTAAGGTCATTGGGTAAGTTAGGTTCTAGAGATGATATGTTGGTCATGAATAAGCAAAAAGTCAATTTTAACATCTATCCAGTAGGTAGAGTAGCTAGTCATTGTATCAATAGTATACTTTTTTATGTATATTCTAATTTGGGAAATAACTGGAGGATTTGAGCTAAGTCAAAGATCATTTGAATATTGTTGAGATACTCTAGTCTAAAACATAGATAAAATAGTTTTGGTTAAGTTCTGTAGCCATATAAAACTATTTTATCCTGTAATTCAGCATAACACTTTCTCATAAAAATGCAAGGATCATCCTTTTTCTTTTTTTGAGGCAGTGTCTATTTTAAACTCTCTCTTGTAAACCAAACTGGCCATAAACTCACAGATCCTCCTGCCTCTACCTTCCAGTTCTGGAATTAAAGGTGTGTACCACCATACCCAGCAAGGATCATCTTTCTTTTCTTTTTCTTTTTTTTTACATATAAAAGTAAAATAAAATTTAAATGTCCTGGCATAATTATTATTTTTTATTAATGTAAGTCATTAATAAATTTATTGACTCCCATCAAGAATGACCTCATTCTTGAAGAAGGCTGAAATGATAATATAAAACAGTTAAACATACTTTTAACAGAAACGCAAAGGGAACATGAATTGGACCAAAACTTTGATAGTTGAGTTGCTTAAAGGAACCTTAAAGTAATTTTATACATCTCTTAACCAAGATTGGCAAATGTATAGTATATCAGTTATTCAGTAAAAGATTGTAAACATTAAGGTGCTCTTTATTGAAAATAATTTAAGTGATTGAATGCCTTTTCTTTTAGAATCTCCCCCCTTCTGTTGTGGCTACTGTTGGTGGTAAAATTTTCACATTTGGATCTTATAGGCTTGGAGTACACACCAAAGGTAACTGCTCTTTATTTATGTTCTAGTGATAATAATTGTTAGTAAACTGTTTTAGTTATTCACAGTTAGTGAGTAAAGAACATAGTTCCCATTATCTTACTACTGTTAGTAAACATTGCTCATCTTCCATACTTAGTTCTGTATTTATGTAAACTTTAATGAAAATATTATATATCCTTCTTAAGAAATCACTTTATTTCTTTAGGAGCTGATATTGATGCACTTTGTGTAGCCCCAAGACACGTGGAGAGATCAGATTTTTTTCAATCTTTTTTTGAAAAATTGAAACATCAAGATGGCATTAGAAACTTAAGAGTAAGTATCCTTTGACATTTAATATTTTGAAGTTAGAAACAGTTGTAAAAGCAAGGGTTTAGGATTATTGACATACCTCTTAAGTTGTTATATCTTGTTAACATACACAGAAATGAGAAACATGAGTTTATAGCTCTGTAGACTGCTTTTATATCTAGACTCTTCACCTGTAGCTCTTAGCTCTCCGTCTGAGCCTCAGGTTTCTCATCTCAAAAATAGATTTGGTAATAACTTTTATGAGATATTTTTGAGGATTAATGTGATAGTAGACTCAAATCACTTACTATAATATCTGATAAATGGTTGGTGTATATCAAATTGTGGAGAATAGTCTGTGTAGGATTCCATTAATGACTCTGTATATTTAGCCTTCATTTAGCAAAGTAACCTTTCCATACTAGCAATCTATAAAACACTGGCCACAGTTCTACCAGTATAATTTATATGTATGTATTTGCAAGTGTGTGGGGTGATCATACACTTGGTGTGTTGCTTTTGGAGGCCACAGGACAACGTTGAGTGCCCTCCTAAAAAACATTGTCTACCTCCTGTCAGACACAGTCTTCGTTGGCCTAGAATCACCAGTTAGGGTAAACTTACTGCCAGTGAGCCCTCGGGATCCTCCTGGTTCCTCAGTGCACCATTGTGCTCCATATTGGGCTCTGTGGATTGAACTCAGGCCCCGTGTTCTCAGGTCAAGTACTGAACTAAGCCAGCCCCTAGCTTTTTTTGTGTGTGTGTGTGATAGATTATATTAGAGTTCTGAATATTAAAAAAAATAACAGTCATGCTTTTTGTAATTTTTTTTAATACTCTCATGTAACTCCTGCTCAAACTCATTGTGTAGCCATCAGTGACCTTGAGTTTTTGAGCCCCCCTGCTTCTCTCTCCTGAGTACTGGAGTGGCTTACCATACAGTTTACACTTAACACTTTTTGTAATAGTCATTTTCAATTTAGATCCCACAAATAGTGCCCAGATGACAGCAGTTCTGCCTTCCAGTTTCTGACAGATATTCTCAACAGGATAAATCAAATAACAGCTGCAGAGATGATTCCTGTGACCTGAATTACACACGTTATAAAATAGAAGGCCTTAACCTGCATATTAGACCAAAAATGCTTTTTACTTTTTTTACTGAATAAAATACAAATTAGAAGAAAAGATAGGATATTATATTGACAATTAGGAAGGATAAAGGGCTAACCCATGTGTTATTTTTGTCTTTCTCTTTTATAGGCTGTAGAAGATGCCTTTGTGCCTGTTATAAAATTTGAATTTGATGGTATTGAAGTAAGTACTTAATATTTTTTATTTGATAATTGGAATATTTAACCTATAATTTTGTTTTAAAATCAGACTTAACATTGGCACATTTTTTGTCCGGATTTGGTCTGGGGCTTGGGTTTTGAAGTAATCTCACTATGTCACTTTAGTTGTCTTCCTGGTAATTGAGATTACAAGTATGTACCAGCTGTCCTGGCACTCAGCACATAGTTTAAAGAATTAAATAGTAGTCTTTTCACCTCCTTTCTCACTTCTCTTGGCCACTCACCGTGGACAGTGAACCAGCCTCCATCTCTCCTCTCATGCTTTTTGTACACAACCTTTCACATCCCATAGTCATCTAGAATGATTTCTCTGTTATAATTTTATTTGGAACAGTGTTCTGTTTACATTATTTTAAAGCAATTTTCAAAGCTCAGTACTGAGTGTACTAAATTACCATTCCTTTGGCACACTTTTTTCCTCAGGAGTTAGTGATTATTTAGTTCTGTTAGTTTGGTTGTTTTACCTATGTCTAACTTAAGCCCAGTCTTTTCTGGTCGTCAACATCTTGAGAAATGTCCACTGAATCTTCTCACCTGTTCTCATCTCAGCCACCTGTTGCCCATCTTGGCACAGCTGGCATTTTGTTCTCTCTACCATCTTCCTGAAAGTTTCTATTCCTATTCTAGAATGTTCTTCTTTCTAGATATATGGTACCATTTTACTGGAGCTCATCCATTGGATTTCTGAAAAAGAATTTGTTTTCTTTTTATCTTGCATGCTTAAAAATCACTGAATTCATAATTTTGCTGAGTGCGCCATTCTAGGTAGGAAATTATTTTTTACATACTTTAAGGCCTTCATTGTTTTGTATCTTCTGTCCTGTTGAAAAATATACCATTTTTAGTCTTTCTTCTTTGTATGTGTGACCAGTTTTGTATCTTGTTTAGTTGTTTTTGTCTGCATACTTGTAGAATTTATGATGATAATATGCTTTGGTGTGTGTTTTTAATTGATGTGCTTGGCATGCAATAGTCCTCTTCTAGTATGGAAACTCAGTTCTTGGAACTTTTATTGAGTTCTTTTGAATTTCCTGCTTTTGTTTGCACACGTGTCTTTTTTCATGGAATCTTAATGTTTGTCTGTTGAGTCTCCAGAACACCTTTCTATAAATTATAAATAAATAAAAGCGCGCACACACACAAAATTCTTCTTTCTCACTTATTAACCACATCTTTATATTTTTTTTCTGCCTTTTGGTGTTGTCTTTCAAGCTTTGTAATGATTTCTAAAAATACTTTTTATATTTTCTAAATGTTCTTTAAAATTTATTTAGATATTTATTTGTAGCTACCTGTCCTCATTTCCCGAATAAAATGTTTAAATCTGTTTTCTTTGGTCTACTGGGTCTGTTGCCTTCTGTCTACCTGCTTTCCAGCTTCAGTGCCTTTTGCTGCTGTTTCTTTTGTTTTGTTTTTCCTAGTAGTTTATGTCATAAGATAAAAACAAACTAAACCAAAACCAAAGCAAATTTTCCTAATACTTTAGTTGAATTTCAAAAGGGGGGTAAATGTAAATATGTGTTGGATCTTCCTCTTTACTTCAAGACTTACAGTAATTGTCCCACATTCAGTCACCTTCATAGACCTTTTGATGTTTCATTAGAATGTCTCAAATTAATAATTGGAACTTTTTACATTTTGAGTTGGGGCTGAGGAGAATGAAAAGTAATATTTATCTTCTTTCTTTTTTTACATCTTTCCAAAGATTGATCTAGTCTTTGCAAGACTGGCAATACAAACCATATCAGATAATTTAGATCTAAGAGACGACTCTCGCCTAAGAAGCCTTGATATACGGTGTATCCGCAGCTTAAATGGTGAGTTTCTAAAGAAATCTTAGATGCCTGTTTGAAAACAATGAAGAGATAGAGCCTTTTTGCAGAATTATTGATGCACTATTTTAAGGCTCAAACAATCTAGAATAGTTGGAATACAGCTCAGTTTTACAACACAAGCTTAGTGTGTGAGAGACCTTGCATTCCCATATCCCAAATCCAGAAGATTTAATCATAGTTTTCTTTCTAAAAATAGTATGATCACATTTAAACATCCTAAAAAGTATCATGTAGTTGAAAGATTAAGTTTAGAATTGTGGTTCATAAACTTAACTATTTTAGTTTTTAGGAGCCCCATAAACCTGTAACATTTATTGAGAATCCCAAAATACATTTGTTCATCTGGGTTATATGTCAGTATTTACCATATCATGATTAAAAACAATTGTTTAAAATATTTATAATTCACTGGAAAAATATAAATTAGTAGTACATTTCTTATAATTTTTTTTTTTACATACCAATCCCAGTTGCCCTTCCCTCCTCTCTTCCCATTCTTCCCACCTCATCCCTCCATCCACTGCCTAGGGAGGGTAAGGCCTCACCTGGGAAGTCAGCTAAGTCTGTCCCAACACCTCATTGAGGCAGGACTAGGCCATCCCCCACTTACCCGGGTATCTAGGCTGAGCAAGGTATCTCTCTACAGGGAATGGTCTCCACAAAGTCAGTTCACACATTAGAATTAGATTCTGATCCCACTGTCAGTGGCCCCACATACTGCCCAAGCCACACCATTGTCACCTGTATTCAGGGGACCTAATGTGGTCCTATATTTAAAATAGATTTTCTTTTCTGGTTACCTTAATACCTTGTCACATTAATATCCAGTGATCTGCCTTATGCCTTTTTGTTTTTGCCTGTTTTTTTTTATTTTTGTTTGTTGTTTTTAACTGTTGTACTCTATTTGGAAAATATTAGTTCTCAAAGTTATTTTTATCTTCCAAATGTTAGCACAGATTTCACTATGAAGTGGATTTTAAATTGTATTGATTAATTAATATTAGCACCAATTCTGTCATAAGAGTCTTTAAGGTATTAGAAGCTGTCAGGTTCACAATAGCAGATACAAGTCATTTATAACTATATAACTTGAAAGCTTAAATTCTCTTAATCCGTAATAAATAATGTCCTTGTTTTCCTTGAGGCAAGGAACTTACCTAAGTTTTCAGAGATTATCTACTGAATACTCAGTATGTAACCTTGTTGATCTGCCAGTTATAATTTCATGAAACTGGATATTCCTTTAAAATACAACAAAAATGATGACACACTTCTTTACTTTTGGTTGTTTTTCTCAACTGTGATAGTAGTGAAGATAACATTTTATACCTGTATACTTGGTTGCCAGTGCCATGATTGACCTCTAAGGTAGTTTTAGCCATTATTGCCAATACCTCATCAATGTGAAGTTAACATACTGTGAAAATGGCAACGAAAGATGTAGTTTTCTTATAAAAATAGATTTGACCTCACAGATTATTCAGGTTTGAGAGCCACTGATTTATAGTCTCTTGTTTTACATTTTTGGGTTTTTTGTTTGGTTTTGATATTTAAGACAGTGTTCTCTTGGTATCCCTGGCTGTCCTGGAACTCATTCTGTAGACCAGGCTGGCCTGGAACTTAGAGATCTGCCTGCCTCTGCCTCTGCCTCCTGAGTGCTGAGATTAAAGGTGAGCACCACTGCATCCACTTTATTTTGTTTCCTGAATGTACTAGTAAATTACACTTCTCTGTGTAAAGGATTGTATTGAAACAATAGCAGTTTTATAAATTGGAGGCATTGTGGTTAAGTCAGATGAAGAAGAAACTGAAAAGGAACTCAGACCCATCTCTACTTCAGCACTGGATTTCATTACCCATGTACTTTAAATTTCTCAAAAGTAAAGGACCTTTTCATGTGTGTTTTAAAATTTTAAATGCAGCATGACTTATTCATATTTTTAGTATTTGAAGGTTAGGAGACAGTTTGAATTGACAAAGTTTTGTTCCTTAGTGGAAAATCAATATTTTGTCTTTTTCAGGGTGTAGAGTTACTGATGAAATTTTGCACTTAGTGCCAAATAAAGAAACCTTTAGACTCACCCTAAGAGCAGTCAAATTATGGGCAAAACGTAAGTATTCCAAGTCTTTTATGTGTCTGTTCTAAAATTCTAATTTTCTGTTGGCAATAATTGAAGCACATATGAAGACTGTGACTTTACTGATTCTATTAAGGGTTGATGGCCAATAAACTTGGGAAAGCTGCTTTTCAGGTGTAGTGGTCTATGTGTGACTTTCTGACTTCCCATGCGTGTGTGTGTGTGTGTGTGTGTGTGTGTGTGTGTGTTTGTGTGTGTGTGTGTGTGTGTGAGACTCATAAAAGGCCTGTCCCTAGTTCTGCTCTGACATGGGTCATTCTATATTCTTTCTAACTGTATTCAGACCCTGCTTTAGAATGGTGATATGTGATGACTGAGGAAATGGCTCAATAGGTAGGAGCACTTGCTGCATGAGCTTAGTTTGAATCTCTAACACACATGCAAAAGGTGAGGCATGACTGTGTGTGTCAGTAACCACAAACTCAGCACCGTAGGGCAAGAAATCAGGCAGGGAGTTAAAGCAGGACACCCACAGACTTCCTCTGACCTGCGTGTGCATATATACCTGTACATACATGTTCATGCATACTACATACACACACACACGATTTTTAAAAGAAAAAGAATGATGAAATGGTCTGAAGAATGAATTATTAAATAATTTTGTGGCCATGCAACCAAAATTGAATGTGCTCACATGCTCAAATAACCCTTTTTGGTATAGCCTGCTGTAAACTTGGTCTCTAGAAAGCTATTTCTCCTAAAACCTATATAACCTTTTAACTGTATGAATAATGTAGGCCTTTCTAAGACAGTGCTAAGTACTTTCATGTAGAAGATACCTAAACACAGTGTGGTACAGCAAAATCACACACATAAAATTGATCTATTTGAGACACATATGATAGATGGAAATTGCTGAACCCAAAAGTGGTTTGAGTGTTTCTTAATGCATAGTGAGTGTAAATGCCCAGGACATTAATGTCCACTACTGTAGACTTATGAACACTGTATACTTTAGTCTCACTGATTTATAAAAGATTTTTTTCTTCAGTAATAAATTAAGCTCAGCTTATTGTAATTTTTTTGTTGTAAACTTAATTTTTAAAATCTTTTTAATTCCTGTGTAATGATATAAACACAAATTGGACATGGTGGCACATGCAAATCATTTTAGTGTTGAGACTCAGGTTGTAGGCAAGAATGGTGGCTCTTACCACTGTTCCCAGTGGGATGCTGAGGATGCTTATTGGGGCATTGGAATTAGAAGCCAGCCTCATTTCTAGCCAATGTCACTGAATTTTTTGATGGTTCTTTTTTTTCTGGCGTTTGCTCTTCTCTTACCTCTTCGCCTGTACATTTTTTTTCATCCCCATTATAATCTTAAAGCCCGCCATTATGTACGTGGTACATTCTTAAATGACATCATTTGGTTCATGACTGCACCGAAGCAGTGTTGCACTTCAGGCATGAGGTTTCACATAATCTACAGAGCTCTCCATAAAACTTTCGACTGTGAAAACGTTTATATTCATTGACAGATTCAGTTAACTCTATGACTGGTAAACACTTGAAATGGCCAACTAAATGATTTTTAAATTTGTTTTATTTCATTGACTTTAATTCTCAACAGAAGGTAAAATAGTGTTCATATAAAATCTTGTACATATATAGTATTGTCATTCCTAATAGCCAGAGTGAGCACAGTCGCATGTTCATACACTGAAGAATGAATAAACAAACATGGTGTATCTACACTGCCAAATATTATTTTTCAATAAAAAGGAATGCAGTACAACATATGATTGTTGACACCTCTTTGTTGAGTGTGCCAGAAGTTATCCAAAAGACAACATGTATGCTTTGACTTATATGAAAATGTCCATAGTTAGGACAGAGCTATAAAAGACAGAAGGTAAGATGAGTGGCCGTAGGTCTTCAGATCCAGAGTAAGGGGTAGTATGGCTGTAGGTTCTTTTGGAGGTGATAAGCGTGTTCTAGGAGTTATTGTTGTGGTTGCACAGCTACAAGTACACCAAAAGTTACTAAAGTGTATAGTTTAAGTGAATCAGTCTTTTGGTTTATATATTGTGGGCCTAAAGCAAGTGGTATTTGCCTGTAGCCTTGAATAATCAGGATCATGTAATTTGTATTAAAACCACAACATGAACATTTTGTCTCTTTATAAACTAAACACTGTATTTTGTCGATTTTCACACACATAGTTTTTATATTTAACATGTCTAAACTGATATTTTATAGAATTTTTACCTCGATATATGGAACATAATGTCACAATGTGTAATAAGGGCACATTAGGTTTAATGGTCTGGTAATAGTTTCCCATAGATTCTATAAAAATCATCTCACAAGTGAGTCTAATGTCATTGGTATGTTGTTCACATTGGAGAGGTATCCAAAACTGAAGTTTGTTGCCAACTTTATGGTCCGTTTTAAAATACTACCCATGTATATAATTGCTTGCTGATGAAATGTTCTTTCTTACCTACTGTCTTCTTCTCTCTTTAACTGCAAATATTTCCAAATGGGCGGCTGGGGATTTAGGAATAGTTTCAGTAGCATTATCAATCATAACAGTTGGCACAACAGGGAATTGAGGTCATTGTACATTAGGGGACAAAGCAGAAGAGCTGTAAGTAGAAAACTAAAAGTTTCCAAAACTGACTCTGAGCCTAGTGTGATGTTCTGCTTATCATTTCAGTTTGTATTCAGTCTTAGGAATGAATGAAGTTATTCTGTTGTATTTCAAGCATGATAGACCTGAATAATAATTAACATGTTTGTTTTCGTAGGTCGTGGTATTTATTCCAATATGCTGGGATTCCTTGGTGGAGTCTCCTGGGCAATGCTAGTTGCCAGAACTTGCCAACTGTATCCAAATGCAGCAGCTTCAACTTTAGTTCACAAGTTTTTTTTAGTTTTTTCCAAATGGTAAGCATATACTTTAACTAATTATTAACTTCTATAGATATGTTTAAAAAAAAGTTAAAGAACTGTAGCCAGGCATAGTGGCTCATATCTGTAATACTAGCAGATTTTTAGATCTATTCCTGCCTATAGAACTTTAGGCAGGAATATTGCTGTAAGTTTGAGGACAGTGGGCTCCATATTCTGTTTTAGTAGTCCTGGCTGGAGAGAGAGAGAGACCCTGTTTCAAAAAAAAGAAATCCTATGCATATATATTTTGTTTTACCTTCATTAAAAGCTTTAAAACGTATTTAATCTGAGAGAATGAGACATCCAAATTCATAGTATGACCAATATGACTTGTAATTTTCCTATGGTGCAATAGAGCACCAAAACTTCTCTAATTTAATCTCCACTGACAATCTCCTATCCTCTTCTCTGCCCTGCTCTCCTAGTCTCTGCCAACACTATTCTACTTTCAGCTTCTGTGAGATCAACATTTTTAGATTCCTTGAAGATCCTGTGAGATCCTGAAGGATTTTCTGTGCCCTGTGTATTTCAGTTAATGACCTCCAGTACTACCTATGTTATCACAAGTGACATGATTTTGTCTCCCTACTCCTGTCAGTGTTTTGGAAAGGGATTTTACTCTGTAGCCCAGGCTTGTTTACAACTTTCATTCCTCTTGTCTCAACTTTCTAATATTGAGTTCACAAATGTGTACCACCACATTGAGTTTTGCTTCCTTTCTTTTCCTTTTTTGATTTTATTTTATGTATATGAGTGTATGTTTTACCTGCATGTATGTTTGCCACTTGTGTGCCTGGTGCCTGTAGAGGTCAGAAGAGGGCATCATATCCCCTGGAACAGAAGTACAGATAATTGTGAGCCTTCCATGTAGATGCTGGGAATTGAGCCTGTGTCCTCTGGATGAGCAGCCAGTGCTCGTAACCCCTGTACCTCTTTTTAAAAAACTCAGTAAGGTGACTTGAGGAGTTTGTAAATATGAGCCTTATCTTAAGATCTTAAGACTGTAGAATCCCCATAGATTTTGGGTTTGTACATTAAGCTGGCCTGGTAAAATAGAGATGATAATCATAACTGCTTCATACATGTGCTAGTATTTTCAACAAATGTTACTTATTGCTGTTATTATATCATCAGAATAAAATCTGTGAAAGCAAATGAGAAAGAGACAAATTCAAGTACAAATTGCTTCTCACTAACGAAGGACTGTTGCCATTTCTGCAAATAAACAGATTCTTCCTCTTATACTTTATACTTTGCCATGTGAAGACTGAGACAGTTTAATACTTTTAATATTTTATATAGCATCTGAAGTGAGAGTCTGTTTGAATTAATTCACTTTACTTATGCTAGGGAATGGCCAAATCCTGTGCTGTTGAAGCAACCAGAAGAAAGCAACTTGAATTTGCCTGTCTGGGATCCTCGGGTATGAGAATTCACTAAGGAGAAGGGCCTTACTCTAAATCATAGTCTTACTAAAGATTATCCCTTCTTCCTACACACCTTTCTTATGCAGCAAGAGCTCTTGTCTCCCTTTGCTGTGGATTTAATGTTGATCCAAATGTTATATTATTAAAAGTTGCCCAAATATGACCAGATAAGTGGGTGTATCAAAAACAGTATTGTAACCCATCATAAAAAAAACTGTTACAAGTAGTTACTTATAATTAAGCACTGAAATATATAAAAAAGAATATTTTGCAGTACAGTTTAAAGCAGATTCATAATTCTTACATAGATTCCTTTTTAATTTTGAAATTCCAATTTAGTAAGAGTAGGCACCCATTTCTATATATAATTGAAGATAATGCCATTGTAATTATTATATTTCTATAATTCTGAAAGACTTCCTTATATGATGCATCATTTGATAGATTTGCTAAGGAAAAATTAATTTTTGCAGAGCTTTGACAAACAAATATATCTCTCTTCAGAAATGCAGTTCAGTAGAGAAATACCTTCCTAGAATTGAGGGAATTTCATATTAAATTTATATTTCATATTCTTCAGACTTTGGGGAAAATAAAGTGATGACTACTCAGTTGGGGAACAGATAATTGTCCTGCTTCTGATTTTACAGGTAAATCCATCAGATAGATATCATCTTATGCCCATAATTACCCCTGCCTACCCACAACAGAATTCTACATATAATGTGTCTACATCTACTCGAACAGTAATGGTAGAAGAATTTAAACAAGGTAAATATGTTTGGCTCTCTTTTCCCTTACATATTCCCAAACTTTTGGCTGACAATTTTATTCTACACTGGAGCTATTGATTGGCAATTAGAATTCTGTAACCCTTAATTCTTTGTAAAACTTCAAATGCTTTCCAAAATATATAATATTAAGGCCAAAATTTGAGCCAGTCCAGTTTGGTGGAATTTGACTTTTGTGTTCTAAGAAACAACATAATGTCTTTACATTTCTAAGTCAAGCATTTGTGGGTTAGATGGTTTGGATGAAATACAAGAGCTGGTCATTTTGCAAAATTAGGCTTAGTTTCTAAAAACCCTTTGTTTTTGTTTAGGTCTTGCAGTTACGGATGAAATTCTTCAAGGGAAATCAGACTGGTCCAAACTATTAGAGCCACCAAATTTCTTTCAAAAATACAGGTATTTAAATGTTGGTAAAAATGTCAACTTTTTGTCTTGTTTTTGTGGGGTTTTTTTTTGTTGTTGTTGTTTACTGTTTTTGTTTTAAAGGGGGCTAGGTTGTACATGACTGGGTATGCCTGCCATAGTGCTCACATGGAGGACAGAAGACAACTTGCAGCTGTTAGATTTGCATGGGTCTTAGAACTCATGTCATCAGGCCGGGTGACAAGCACCTTTACTAAACCATTTTGTTGGACCCTCATTTATTTTTTCTTCCTTCCTTCCTTCCTTCCTTCCTTCCTTCCTTCCTTCCTTCCTTCCTTCCTTCCTNCCCTCCCTCCCTCCCTCTCCTTCCGGAGTCAGAGCCTCACTGTGTGTTCCAGACTAGCCTGGAACACACTTACTATGTAACCCAAGTTGGCCTGGAACTTACAGTGATTCTCCTTCCTTATCCTCATAAGTGGTAGAGTTAGTTCTATGTGTGACCCAGCATATGTCCAATAAGAGTTTAAATGTAGAAAGCTAATTATGACAGATGACAGGTATTACTTAGATTTCTTAAGCAAGGTAGAAAATAGGCCAATAGAAACCCTAAGTCGTAACAGCACCCTGATTCTAGTAATAGCTAGTCCAGCATTTGTGATAGTTTTTAAAGTGAGTTAGTTTTTAATTGTGGGGTCTATCGTTTTGTGAAAATAAAGTGTACTGTAACTTTTAGACACTCTGTACATGTTTTGTTTGTTGGGAAGAAGAAAGAAAAATAGATTTTAAAAAATCAGATTAATGATGTTTCTGACTTTTTTTAATCCCTGATTATTGCTGCAAATCTTTTATAGGCATTATATAGTATTGACTGCCAGTGCATCAACAGAAGAAAATCATCTCGAATGGTAAGACTTACGTTTCAAGTTCTCTTATGCACTGTCTGATGATATCAGTAGTTTCATGGTGCTTTACCACTTGCTTGGCTTTCATAATCAGTATGTTTAGTGGTGACTGATGTCCATGATGGAGAGTCAGCGTCAGCAGTGATAGAAGGCTGTGGTGCAGATTGTACTTGCTCATTTTCAGAATCAGAATGCAGTAAAGTTTAGAAGAATTCTGGTGTTCTGATGCCCAGCTACATCTTACTATTATACTCAAAGGGAAGACACTTTATGTGTCTTTTTAACTTAGGAGGAGGTAGCACAAATGTCATAATTTTAGTTTCTGCCAATAGTTTTGGTCAAGCTGCAGTATATATCTTTCCAGGACATCTAAATCCATCCCCTGTGCCCTTAGAATATTCACATTCCTGGGTCCACTGGGCAGAAGTTATGCTCCCAGTAATTTCTTCCAGTCTGACATGTCACTTTAAGGGTTTTTATTTCTCTGATAGTTACATTTTTTTAATTGATGCAGTATTTAATTTGCCTAGATAAGGAATCCTGGAAACTATAGCTTATGGCAAATTCAGTCCGTCATTTGTTAGGAGATCTTTTTGGTGCACAGCCGTCCTTCCTTCATTAATATGTTGTTGAATACGACTCTGCTGTATGGTAAAGTAAATAGTTGCACAGAGACTCTACAGCTCAAAAGCCTAAAAGATGGACTGTGTGGTACTAGTAGAGGAATTTATTTCTCATTTAGGTAACAATACTGCAGTAACTCAGTTATAATAATCAGTTTTCTTAAGTGTTTGAAAATATTTAAAAGTATTCTCGAAATTATTCTGACTTATAGTCACTAATGAATACATAACAGATAGTCATGTATCTTAAGAGAAAATTAAATTGTAAAATCTGGTGACACCTATATGTTTTTCTAATATCTGATTTAAATTTAGTGACCTTTTGAAATGCAAAATCCAGTATTTTGTGAAAATCAGTATGCTTATATCAAGAATTATGTGCGTATATCAGCTTTTCTTGGTTTATATTATTTAAAGTAGTTTAGGGTTTACTCAAAGATATGAAAGTAGAAATGATTAAAGAATACACTAAATAAAAGTTTTAGTTTATGCTCAAATCCTTACTATTTTAGACTTAACCAGGGTATTTTTATAGTCAGAAATGCATTAAATTTAGGTCAGTTCTTCTATAAGCATAAAGTCACTTAAATTTGACATATGCTTGATATATGTTTTTTTATTATTATTATTAGTGAGAGAGTCTGCTTGTGCCACAGCATGTATATGGATATCACTATTGACTTCCAGGACTCCAGTTCGGGTTGTCAGGCTTGCATGGCAAACACTTTGACCTGTTGAGCCTTGTTGCTATACCAATTGGTATTTTTAAAAATCCCTACTATAATTGGACTTTATTTTTAAATGAACATACAAAACTTGGTAATTGATGTATTACTTGGTTTACTTGAGTATAATTGTCAGATTTAATTTGAATTCATAGAAATCTTGTTGTTTACCTCAGGGTTGGATTAGTGGAATCTAAAATCCGTGTGCTTGTTGGAAACTTGGAGCGTAATGAATTTATTACTCTTGCCCATGTGAATCCCCAGTCATTCCCAGGAAATAAAGAACATCATAAAGCGTAAGTTGCCCTTAAATAAATGTCTTAAATAATGTTATTTGACATTTTTATTGTTTTAGTGAGTTTTAAGATTGTCTTTAACAGACATTGATTGAAAAATGATATATGTGACTATGTATTACCATATAAGTACACGCTTCGGTAGTTAGTAAACCTCAGCAAAAACTCCATAGTAGTGTTTGGAACATCTTTTAAATATATATTCAGTAAGTTCTTCTGTACTATTTAATTTTCTTTTAAAACAATACTAAACGACTACACCAATGTTCTGGATATAATTTTAAGAATTTGGCTACATCACTGAAATTTATTAATCAGGTAGAGAAATAGAAACTAAGTTTTAATCTTCCAGTAGCATTTGTTAGGTTGAAAAAAAAAACTAATGAAAATGTTTTTCTTTATAGCAACAATTATGTATCAATGTGGTTCCTCGGAATAATTTTTCGGAGAGTAGAAAATGCAGAAAGTGTTAACATAGACTTGACATATGATATACAGTCATTTACTGATACAGGTAAGACATCATAATCATGGGGCAGTGATTCCCAACCATGGCTGTAAACTCAGTGCCATCTGTTTAGGGGCTATCTGGAGATACTTCTTAATTCCCAGTTTGGTTAAATCAACCGATATTGTAGAAACTGGTGCTGCTGTTTGGAAAAAGGAAAAGAATGATGAAACAATTTCTAAGGTATAATAAGGGCACTCAGATAATGGACAGAATGCTTCCATTCATTTTACAAAAGAGACATACTTAACTGCAGAGTATATATCTGGCAGGATTTTTTTTTAAAGGCACTGCTGGTTGCTTCTTAGTCTGGGAACCAGCCACTGTGCCCAGGGGACAGGGAGTAAGACTCCCTAGGTACTCCTAAATCACTTAAATTTTGTAATATCTTAATGTGTTTTCTGTTTGAAAATAAAACTAAACTCCACAGGTGACTTTCCTATGTGTTTTACCAGAGATTATAATCACAGTCATAAATATGAATTGATTTTTATGTTTCTCATGTTAAATAATCATCATTAGTTACAGATTTGCTGAATACGTTCCTAGATCAATAGAAAAACATTTTTCATCATATCTAGCCCCAGCCATACCTCTCTGTTATAGACTGGGCTAGTGTTGACTGGTGTAATGTGCACATTCATGCTGTTAGTATTCTTGACACACAGGAGTTTTCTAAATTCCTTATAAAGTCCTCATGTTTATCATGGTAATGTAGACTCCTGTGCTTCACCTTCAGACTACAAAGTCATGTTCTGAGGAACCAGAGACTCTGCAATTTGAACAAGTACTCCTGATAATCATAAGAATCTCGAATGAAATTATGTATACAAATTAGGGATCAGTTGTCTCAAGAAGGAAAAGGCTGAGATGCTCATTTATTAGATTTTTTTAAATATTCTTTTCCACACGTCGACACTCTAGGTCCCACAGTATTAAATAATGTGCTACATTCCATAGCATTTGCAGTACAAAACAACCTTCCTGCCTGCCTTCAGTGGACTTAACATCTAATTGGCTGGAACCAAAATATCTTAATTTGTGTGCTAATACAACTTGCCTTCACAAGTTAGGAAAAGTGCTAGAACAGAAGTCTAGAGCCACACGTCTTCTGATGCAGTCCAGGGGTTCCAAGCTTTCTGAAACTAGTTTTTCAGCCTATAAACTGAAGATAGATTTGTAGATGGTCTCCGATCTCCTGTATTCTATATCTGATGTGGGCTGTGATGATAAAGCAGTCTCAGGGTAGAAGCAGGACTTGAATTGCATTTTGGATATTTGATATAATTATTGTCTTAGGTGGCTGCAGAGACAACTTAGAGGTTCAGAGTGCTGGCTGCTCTCCCAAGGGCCTAAGGCTTGGTTCCCCAGCACCCATATGAAGGCTTACAACTACTATCTGTAAGTCCAGTCCCAGGGAATACAGTACTTTCTTCTGACCTCTGTAGGCACCAGACATACACATTCCACACAGATTTATATGCAGGCCAGAATACCCATACATACATAAGAAGAAAAAGAATTACCTTAGACTCAGACAAGTAATTATGAGGAGTGATTGCTGTTTTGAAAAGAACAAAGAACAAGATTTGAAAAAAAAATTTGCAATATATTTATTTTGTTAATGGGGGCTAATTATAAGAAAGCTTCTAGAAGATACACACATAGAAGCATTCAGTTCTTACATAGCACTGTGACACAATGGAAGTCTTAGAACATTTATTCCATGAGAGGATGTGTGTTTAGTGGGGGATAAGCAGTCTGTGCATTTCAGAAAAGGAAAACAGCTCGCAGTTCAGAAAGAAACTTCCCATTTAACATATTAACATTGTTACAGTGTACAGGCAGGCAAACAATATAAATATGTTAAAGGATGGAATGAAAATCGAAGCAACTCATGTAAAGAAAAAACAACTTCATCACTATCTACCTGCAGAGATTCTTCAAAAGAAGAAAAAGGTGGGTCTGTAGTCCTTATTCTCTAGTATGCTTCCATTGAAAAGGTTGATCTTAACCGGGCGGTGGTGGCGCACGCCTTTAATCCCAGCACTAGGGAAGCAGAGGCAGGTGGATCTCTCTGAGTTCGAGGCCGGCCTGGTCTACAGAGTGAGTTCCAGGACAGGCTCCAAAACTATAGAAACAACAAACCCTGTCTCAAAAAACAAAAACAACAACAACAAAAAACAGTTGATCTTGAAACCAAATTTGAACTTTACACCTACACCTCCTCCAATAGGTTTTATTGGGAAAGATGGTGTAGACAATCAGTGTGAAATTTCACCTTAAACCAGAGGAGGTTCTTTTGTGTGCTTTAGAATATTCTCCTTTCCTTTTGAAACCCTAACTAACAGCGTCTTTCTCTTCCACAGAGTCTTTCTGATGTAAGCCGGAGTTCAGGTGGCCTTCAGTCCAAAAGATCATCTCTGGATAGCAGCTGTCTGGATAGCTCCAGAGACACCGATAGTGGGACACCTTTTCACTCACCATTGTCTACAAATAAGTCTTCCAACCCAGACAGCCCTGTGGGAGAAGCAGAGAGGTATGTGTCCAAACATCCTTCTAGGCTGTTTTTGGAGGATGATGAGAACTTTGTGTACCTTTCCTGAAAGATCTGTTTGCATTGCTAAAAGAATTTTCTCTTACTAGCTACTAGTTTCTTGTTTGTGAACACTTGGTGGTATGTGCAGTGCTCCAGGAGTCACTCCAGGCGAAGGGCTTGGGGAATGGTACAGTGCAGATGAACACACACATATTTCTACTTAGATTGTTCCCTCTTGATTTTCCTTGTGTTATCTGACTTCTCTGTTCTTCTAGGGAGTAACGTTGAAATACTAGAAAGGAATCATACTGAATGTTAAAGTGAGAGCTTTTAAAATCAGTAGTGGTGAGATCAGTTAATCATGATAATTTTATTCTTTTACTAGGAGTAGTACTGAGCCTGCGACTGTAGTTGTAGAGAAGCTACCAAGTGTCCCCCCAGCTCAAGGGCTGTCTATTCCAGTCATTGGTGCAAGTAGGTATCTAAACTTCAATCGTTAACAATTCTGCTACATAAATATTTGATTACTAAAATTGTTTTTGTACTTTTCAGAGGTTGATCCTACAGCAAAAGCTGCATCCTCCCCATCTATATGTACCATTCCTACTGTAGTAGGACGTAACGTTATTCCTAGAGTCACAACACCTCACAACCCTGTCCAGGGACAACCACATCTAAATGGACTCTGTAATATAAGTAAGAATGTTACACCCAAAAGATCTCATTCGCCACCTACAGATGGGACTTCAAAGAGATTGAAAGACATAGAAAAGGTAAACTTATGACTTTAGTAGTGATTACTCGTTAATTTTTTTTTTAAAGTTAAAATAATAGTAAAGAAACTGACAGTTTTCCTTAACTATGTAAGTTTTCCACTGGGAGTTCTGTTTGAAAAGAATATTTCAAAACCTTTAGGAACAATATTTGTTCATCTTATATTCAAATTACTCATATCTGAAATTTTGCTTGATTGGTTTAAGTTTCTTGACTTACACAAAAGTTAAGGAGACAAATATAATTGTGCAATTTTTTCTATTATATGGATCTTCTTAGCTTTCAGCAGATGATAACAAAATATTTTGTTAGAATCTAAATTGATTAAACCAAAAAGATTACTTAGGCTGTCGAAACTAAGGGTAGCAGTTGAGTTCAATATAATTTTAGTTGTAGTTAGTTGAAGTCATTAAATTGTTGTCATTTTTGATGATCAATCAATCAGTCTCCCGTTTTATATTGATTTGTATGGTCTTTGCAGATATATAATAGCGATTCATTTTTATTGTTTATGCCTTAGTTTATTCGACTTGAGTCAGCATTTAAAGACTCCCGTGCTGCCGAGGATAGGAAAAGAAAACCAATGGTAAATATGTTAATACTGCACTCAGAATGGGAAGTTAAAGAGCAATAGACTATGAAAAGCACCATAGAAAGTATTTTAGAGTCATCAGTTTTGGTTGATTTACTTTTAAGTAGGAATAAGTGTTGGAAATGGTAAGAAAATTTTAAATTGTGTTTTTAATCCTTTTATTTTTAGGATACCATTGGTGGAGAATCTATGCCCATTCCAACTATTGATACATCACGGAAAAAGGTAATAGATAATAGGTAATAATTCTATAAGTAAAAACAAGTTAAAAAAAAAACTTAAGAAACTAAAACTAAATCCAAGTATTTAGAAGACTGAGGCAGGAGGATTGTTTCAAGTTCAAAACTAGCCTAAGCAACAGAGTAAAACCATGTCTCAAAGAAAAACCTAGAACCAGAAAGCAGTATGATTATGTCCCTGTTCTCAGAGACAGCAGTGTGGTTGGGGTCAGGACTGGGGATGACAGATAGTGTACAGTTCTGAGTGGACATTGCTCAGGAGTCTAGGAGATGAAACAGTTCAGAAAACTTATGGCCTACTCAGATTTCGGTCTTTTATTTCTCTGAATACTTGGTTGCATGGCACAGGTTTCTTATTAATGCCAAAGATATCTTTTGTTATATACACTGCTTTCAGAATTTAAGTTATTAGAGATCAAATATGATGAGCATGGAAAGCTAATGAGCGAGTGTTAGGAAGGAGCTTTGTTAGATACCAGGAAGCCCTGCCCACAGTATACAGAACAGATGGGTTCTTTTCAGCCCTCCACGGAGGAACTACTTCCCTACTCAGCTCTTACTGTGTCGGGACTTTTGGAACCAAAGTAATTTCTGTTACACAACTCACACTGCAAGACCGCCTTACAAAAATATATACTAAATATGATAATGGATAGGAAATATTGGGGTGGATATTGAAATATAAACGAGTGAATGGCAGAGTATGTTATAAAATATTCAAGCACAGCTAATGGTGGTGGTACATGCTTTAATCCCAGTGCTCAGGAGTTAGGCAGGTAAATGTCTGAATACCAGGAAAGCCAGAGCTACATGGAGAGACCTGTGTCAAAAACAAGCAAAAACAAAAAACCATTCAAGTATAAGTGAGTAGAAATGTATAATGTCTGAAGTTTGGTTATGCTAGATAAATCTTCATTGTCCTATTCTCTATTTCTATGTCTGAACTTTTTACCAATTCATTTGCTTATTTCTGGTGCTGGGGGTTGAACTCAGAACCTCATGCCTGCCACACAAGTGGTCTGCCACTGACCACATCCGTGGCCAAGCTTTACATTGTTTCTGTCACACAGTACAAGAACTAAGGGAGGGAGGTAACTCTCAGTACCAGATCTTCCTGTAGAATGCTCACGCTTACTTCACAGTCTTAAGGCTTTCCTTACGTCACCCGCACTCCTGTTGCTCAGTGTCATTGCCCAGCGTTAGGGACGGTGGGGTTCTTAAGACATTTCTCAGTGGTGACTGAGCTAATAAAGTCCTCTTCTCCAGAGCCCTCCTCACATTGCTGCCACTTCTACTTTCTCTACTCCTCTGCTTCTCAGTTCTGACTTTTAGAAGACCTGAGAGTAAAAAAGTACTTAGAATGAATGGAAAAGGAGCTATTGTGTGCACCTGTGAACGTCAGGGTACAGGGCTGTGCAGAAAAAGTCCGAGTTGGATGGTTGATTTGTTAGATGAATGAGCCCTTATAGCCCTTACATGTACATTCACACTTTTTTTTGTCTCCCTTTCAACAGAGACTACCCAGTAAAGAACTGCCAGATTCATCATCTCCAGTTCCAGCAAGCAACATCCGTGTCATCAAAAACTCCATCCGACTGACTCTTAACCGGTAATAGCAGTGCCTCTTCACTTAGTGACCATGCAATCACACAGTGGCATAGATGGCGCGACAGTTCCAGTCAACAGCCTCATGACCTTGGAGTGGTTTTGAACTCTCTCTCACATTTGACCTTGAGATGCTGTGGCATTCTCACTGATTGCTAGTGCCCTCTGAGGATCACCTGCTAGTAAATGTCACCTACAGTATTATGGCTTTGCATTTTGAGGTTTTACTGCCTTAACTTTTGATGTTTGTTTCTCTGTCATGGGAACCAGTTCTTGGCCACTTGGACTTTGATAAAACAAGCCCTGAACTGTGTTTGTTTGTTTGTTTGTTTTGTTTGTTTGGGTTTTTTGTTTGTTTGATTGGTTTTCTGTTGTTGTTGTTTAAGTCTTATGTTGTAATCATTGTATAGAGCTGAAAAAGTTGAAACAAAACAAAAAAACCTGTCTTGTAATTTTCCAAATGTTTATATGTTTACTTTAGCATTGAAGCCACTTTGTAAAGCCCAAGGTTAATGAATGTGAGATATGTTTCTGCTTCTTTCGTTTGTGCAGATGTCTATTTCGTTAATTTATTTTTTTTCAGATTGGCACATAAATATTTAAACTGTTTTTTGTGCTTTTGTCCAGATGTTGCATAGTTTCCAGGGAGTCCTAGTCCAGTGATTACACAAGAGTTGGGCACCATAAATTCTCAGTATTTTGCCTCCCATGGAGGTCTTCAAAATGCATCTTTATTAAAAATCAGACTATAACCAGGATACTGAAAGTCAGTATATGAATTGTGAAATTGTTATATGTCTTACTATCTCATGACATTCTTGCTAGCTGATTGGTATTTTTTACAAAGGAAGAATTCATCCCACCATCAGTGATAAAATACATTTAAGTATGGCAGACTTGTATTTTTGAGGTATAAAATTAACTCAGCATGGTAATCCCTCACCATAACTTCCAACACTCTCTCCATGGATTAGGCATGCAGAATAAGCAGTGGATTTCATTGAAACCTCAAAGCATTTTCGAATGACATTGTTACCATTAATTGGCTCAGGACCTTTGTAGTTTTATTTAACTATATGAGTTGTCTTTTTTACACTGCTTTTTTCAGTGCATTTCTTAATATTTTTTTAAGTTTCATGAATGCATGCTCAGTTTATTAAAAGTCCACAACCATGTAATTCTTGTAATCTGTTGACTCCATGTTTTGTAAATGAAGTCGTATGTATTTTCAGAGTATTTTTGTATGTACTGTAAGATATCATCTTTTCAAAGAGAAACTTTAAAACCATTACTGTGTGTCTTTAATTTTTTGAGTAAGCTTAATTAATATATTTAAAATGAAACTCAGTGTAGCCAGGGAATCTTGAGCTTTCACTCAGCTGTGTAGTAGGCCAGAAGGGACAATACATTGGAGTAGTGCAGGGGAAATAACCCAGCTGTGCTTTCACAAGACACAGGAGAAAGAACAGCCCGTGTTCACTTACAGACCCTTTACACCAGTTTTACACCCTTATGTCGAGACTGTGTTGTGCCCTCCCTGCTCGTTCTGATCTGACTCTGCTCAGTGTGTACACAAGAGAGGGAAAATAAGGGGTGTGCCGCACCCATGTTCTGTGTCAAAGGCCAGGAGGAGTTGTAGCTTCTTTGGCAGTGCCATTTTCATAGTTAACCTCTTCCTAAATTTAAATGTTTGGGATTTGTTCTACAAATATGCAAAACTGAATTACTATGAAAGGACTGATGGGCGGTGGTGGCGCACGCCTTTAATCCCAGCACTCGGGATCTCTGTGAGTTCGAGGCCAGCCTGGTCTACAGAGCTAGTTCCAGGACAGGCCCCAAAGCTACAGAGAAACCCTGTCTCAAAAAACCAAACACACACACACAAAGGACTGACACCTGACCTTGAACCTAGAAGAATTATATGAATTATTTAATGGGGGATTTAAATCTTATTCCAAGAAGGAACAAGCCTGGCCCCTGGCAGTGTAGTAGTGGTTTTTTCTTAGACTAAGGGTCCATTCAGCATGGTCAGTGGCTCAACACCAAGGTTTACAAAGAGGGGCTTCATCAACTTGTCTCACAACTGAGGATTACTAAGATGGGTTTTGATATGGTGGGTTCATTGAAAAGATAAAGAGCTTCCTGTCCTGGCCAGTAGGGGGACTTTGAGTACATTCCATTACCTTAGTAAGTGGTCTCTGTCAGACCGGCTCCAAGTAAGTAAAAAGGTTTGGGAGTCAGCATCATGCTTTCTGTGTTTCCAAGTGTGTAACATAGCTAGAAATGTATTTCATAAAGCCAGATAGCCTTCACATGTTCATTCCCTATGGTACTGGACTCTAACTGGCTTGTTCTTCAGTGACTAGCTCTGGAGACTAACAAATGAAAGCAAGTTTCTGGGAGTTTCAGCTTTGGGAATTTAATCAATTTCAGGTAGAAAATACTTGGTTTAACACCTTGTAAAATTGGGAAGAATAAACTTTCAAAGCTTATTGATGCTTATAAGACTAATTTTGTCTGCAGACAGCCACTCAAGTAGTGTTAGTAAAATGCTTACTAATTAGCAATTAACTGGAAACGATCAGCGTCAAGTGGGCCAAGCCTCCTCCTCCTCCTCCCTGCCCCTCCCAGCATCCCCCAGAATCTCACTCTGTGTAGCCCTGGCTGGCCTGAAGCCTGCTGTGTAGACCGTGCTGGCTCACAGCGAGGGGTGACCCTCCCTCCTCAGCACCACACATGACTTGTCCTTGGTTTCAAAATAGGAATTTCTAGCTTGAAAGACATGAGTATCTGAGAATCCTTCGGGATTGTGTATAAGATGCTTTTTGTTCAGTTTTCTAGTTGCGGGAAGTTAGCTTTCATTGGTTTCTCAAAGTAGTTCATGCCCCCAAACGGAGGCTGAGAGTGGGAACCACCAGACTGAGCAGTCCTGGAGTATTTATGATTGCTCCATTTGATTTTGCTGCACTAGGTTTCTGAATGCAGTGTCTCGAAGGACCTCAGAAACACATTATTTCTTAGGTACTTTATATATTTTGGGTGAAAATGTGGTTGTTATTTAGAAGAATGTTTGCCATCAACATTCCCGTGTTACTAAGGTCATTCAGAACACAGCTTAGAATGACCCTCAAATGACAGACATCTGAATCCTTAGAGTGTAGAATAGGCAGGTTCTCACTTGTTCCTCCAAATTCACTAAACAAACCAATAAATAGAAATACTTTAGTTTTTTAACATATATATTTTATAAGCAAATTGTTTAAATTGATAACTACCTAATAAATCATACAAAGCTTAAAATTTGTAGAAATGATGGAAGGAAATCCGACTCTGATAACAATTTCTTCAGGAGTTTTTAAGGGAATTATATGAGGTCATATCCTTTCCAAGTTCTCTATTTTGGAAATAATCTAATAATTTTATATTTTAAAGTAATTGAATACAAGATTATCAAATTTGTTAAAATTTGTAAAGACTTACTTGTATATGAGGGTGGCTGTGTGAATGTGCATGAGGGTGCAGTGCCTACAGAGCCCAAGAGAGGGCGCCCTGAAGATCCCCTGAAGCTAGAGCTCCAGGCTGCTGTGAACTGCCCAACATGGGTCCTGGGGACCAAATGTGGGGCCTCTGGAAGTGCAGTGAGCACGCCTCACTGCTGAGCCATCTGTCTTGCCTCCAAAATTGTTACAATTTTACACTGTCATCGAATATTCAAAAAGACCCACAGAGAGTGTCTTTGATGCTATGTCTCGCTATGGTTCCATCAAATGCCTGCAGCCGCTGTCCTTTTCTAGACCACTGTGGTACGAGTTAGCTTTGCCCTGTTTTATAATTGTACACTTGAGCTTCATTTGTCTAGAGCAGATAATCCAATAAACTTACTTTGAGGAATGGGTGATGTTTGAGTGATTCTTTGGGAGTATTTCTGAAGTGCAAGAGGGCGACATAGTTATTTCTCAAATTGACAATCAATTTAGTCATTTGAGACTCGGGCTGTCTGTGGTAGAAAATGGTACCTACTCGCTGCTTGATAAGAAAGCAAAGCTCACTGCACTTCCAGAGGCCCCACATTTGCCCCACTCATGGTCCCTTGTTAGCAATATTTATTAGCAAGCTGTAGCACAATTTGCAAATCTGCTCTAAATTTAAAGAAGTTCCAGCTCCTGGTCCTTTTGGGTGGCCTTGTTCACACTTCCATCAAAGAATACTTGAGCCATCGGGTCAAGTGCTGGAAAGAAGACGCTGTCATTCTTGTGGACAGCCTGGGAACCAGAAGCTTCTGGTTGAAAATAGATGGTTTTAATAACCAAGGCTTGGCTGCCACCCTGAGAAGGACGAGTCACAGGACTTTAGGAACAGTTGACATCATGCATGTCTCTATTACACCTTTTAACACTAAATGATCCAAACTTGTGTAGCATTCAGTTTAGCGTTTGTTTACCCTGACTGGGGACTTAATCGTGTTTCATCACAGCATTAGAAACAAACTAAGCTATGGCCTTTATTCCAGATTCTTTCTATAGAGGAAACTGGGATGTAGCCAGTTTGTAGAGTGCATCCCTAGTATGCTTGATCCTCATCACTTCATAAAGGCCTGCTGCCACACACCTGCAGTCCTATCACTAGGGGCTGGAGGCCAGATCAGAAGTTCAAGGTCATCTTTGGCTATATAGTCTGAGCTACATCCTTGTCTCACAGGGTGGAAAATATCCACCCTTCCTGTAGAGAAAGCTCAGAGAACATTGAAGAGGATTTGAAAGGCTTAATTTTAATATGCTACTTTGAAGTCTTAATTCAGGAAAGCAAATGAAATACCATTAAAATGTTTTCCAAACTTTAATAGTAACCCTTAGAAGTATGCTTTATATTGTAAGTTAATGCCTGTATATACACGTATGTGAATGTATCTGTTTATAAAATGTATGTGAGATTTCCTAGGTTGGGGAAATAGCTTTCCTTACTACTGTAACAGGGTTTTTTTTTTTTTAAGTCCTAGTTGAGAGTTCACTGAGGTTTTCACCCCAGTCTTGAGTTGTAACCTACAGTTTGAATACAGGGCACAAAAGGGCCTTCCAGAAGGTCATGTCAAGCGTGGGTCATTATCTTCACTCTGTCATGTGAGACTGTTTCAACAAACAGTTCCAGAGAAGACAGGAGTGTGTGTAAAAAAAGGAGAAAGATCACAGTGCAGAGACACTCCTTTGTCATGAGGACAGAATCTTGCTACAAAAAAAAGAAACTTTCCACCAATCATCAAGAAAACATAAAAGTCAATAAGCAACAACAACAAAAAATCACTAATTGGGACATTTTAAAATTGTTCAGGTGGCACCAATCCTCAGCGTGGGCTTAAGATAAAATGAAGATTTGCTCAGGTGAGAGGCAAATTCTGTTGTACCCATGTCTCATAATACCCCAACATGGTTCAGAAACTAGATTACAGGGTTCCAGCAGGAGAAAGTATTACATCCTGGGAAGTATTAGTTCTAGATTTTAATGCTAAAAGTGTCATCGACTAAACATTTACAACACTGACAACTGCTATGATCCTATGAGGCAGCACTGTTATTTTACAAATGAGGAAACAGACCTGAGGAGACAGCTTGACCATCTCCAAATACCTAGCTCTTCAGTAGCAGACTCCAGAAGTGTGGGTCAAAGTCTGGGTACTCAACGGTATCTCTAAGCTAGTAAAAATCTAGAGGTGTACAACTGTTCCCATCGCATTGTCCTGCTCCACGGGATGTGGAACTTCTTACCTGCTCAACAGCAATGATGGTGTGTTGTGCCAGGCTGCTCTGCTACTAGGAACTGTAACTTAATGCTTAACTCCCAAATCCAGTTGTGAGTGTGTGTGTGTGTTCAGTTGGAAACACTTGTCTTTCAAGCCTTGGAGTAGCTATGATAATGAAAAAAATTCCAAAAGGTCACCAGGCCTCTCCATATCTCGATAAACAACTGATCTCCCAGATAACAGCTACATAGCATTCCTTCGCTGTCACACCAGATGGGAGCAGAAACAAAGGGGTCCAGGCGCACTGTCGTGGTAGACTGAGAAGGTGACGCACCTGCTGGTGGCCTTGCACACAAGCCGGTTGTTCCTGGCAGTCACTCTGTAGCC
>LOEQ01004566.1:60597-77413 GCA_001685075.1 Bramus lutescens
AGTTCCAGGACAGGCTCCAAAGCTACAGAGAAACCCTGTTTCGAAAAAAACAAAACAAAACAAAAAAACAAATAATAATAATAAATTTATCAATCCACCTCTGGCCGTCCAGCACTCCTAATACCCCGCTGAGCTAATGCTCCACCAGGGTTTAACGTTCTGCATCATGAACATCTGTATGTTGGGGGCTGGAGAGATGGCTCCGTGGTTATGAGCACTGACTGCTCTTCCAGAGGACTCGGTTCAAGTCTCAGCACCCACATGGCAGCACATAAGTGTATGTAAATCCAGTCCCTGGGCGATCTGACACCTTCACACCATTGCACATAAAGTTTTTAGAAAAAAAGACAAACAAAACGTCTGTATGTTGACACTGATCTGCAAGCGGCTACACCTGAGGAGCGCACGGTGTGAAGCTACACCCATACCAGATGCACCTGTATTTCCTTCCTCCCTCCCACCTCCTGGGCACGGGGCAAGACGGTCTAACCCTGTTTCCCAGTCACTTCCGGCTCAGGCCTCATAGCAGCACTTCAAAGAATTAAGTGCAGGTTCTTTCCAAATAGATTGGTTTCTTGAAACTCACCAACAAGTCAAACACCAGGAAAGTGGGTCTTTCTGAATGCCACCCACTTGGATGGCAAATGGTATTTAGTAGTTTCAACTATTAAGAAAAAAAAAAGTCGACTTTGCTTAGGCAGTATCTAATCTCCCGGAGCAGAGGAAATGAAAGCGGTCAGGTCTGATTGGCAGGAGGCCCTGGGGTTGCACAAAGCACCCGCTCCCCAGCAGGGCCCACTAGCTTGCCCCCAGCCTGCCTCCAGCTGAGCACCCTGAGGGAAAACACCACTAAACTCCCTAAGACTTCAGCAGCCAATCAGCTGTGCCATGATTACCAGGTGAGGGGGTAGGAAGAAGGGAGGGGGGAGGGAGGGTGTGGTAAGTTTGAGAAGGTTGTGCTGCTGGGGCCAGCAGGATTCAGTAGTCACCAAGCTAGTCATTCCATGTATGTTTAGCATGAATTTTCTGGAAACTAGATAGTATCGGAAGGTCCAGTATTTGGCTGGAGAGGTAATCACAGCTCCACTTTTCCAAGGATGGTGGAGGGGAGACAGAGGCACAGAGATGAAGATGAAGTTATCATCCACCTAAGAGGGGGAGGAGGAAGAAACCAAGCATGGAAAAAGAAAGCAACAAAAAAAAAAAGTTGAGAGCTTTTGAGGGGAAAAAAAGAATCTGCCAACAAAATGCATGAAGAGAAGACTAGAGACGATGTGCGCCTTCCGTAGGCATTTGCTACTATCATTAAGGAACTCTGAGAACACCCGAGGAGGCTGGGAAGAGATGCTCCTAACTCGATTTGCAGTGTTTAATTAGAGGTGCCTGGCGCCCCCATGTGGCGATATGCAACAGATCAGCTTCATCCTTCCAGATCACTGTTGAAGGGTCCCAGGCCCATGAAAAGGGTTCTGCTGAAGGAACTCTCGGTTGGGTGAACCCTCACTGCAACCTGCAACCAAGAGACGGTTCATTTCGGGAATGAGAGCTGAGCACACACAGACCCGCCACCGGGGCTTCCGCATGAGATCCTTCTGGCCATGCCCTCGGGGGCTTTTCTGGACTTGCTAAGTGGGCTGGATTGTGGAGCCGACCCAAAGTCACAGTCTCCAATCAAGTCTGTCCATAACTGAGTTTGGATCTTTGCCTCCTGCAAACCTAGAGGCCGAGAAGGCAATGTTAAAGTACCGACACACACTGCCAGCCCCCACGCCTCTAGCATGTGCTCATCAGCGGTACTTTTCCCTCCTTGGCACTCTAAGCAGAGGCCAGGCCTGTGCTGGCCTTTCCTGAGATGCTAACACGATGTGAAAGAAAGCACAGGCTCCGTGTTGCTGTGAGAGGAGGACCAAACGACTGTCTNTTGCACCCCTGGAGCTGAGATCTGGATGCTGCCATGTCCCCTGCAGCCTGAAAGGGGACAATGGTAAATGCACTTTGGAAAGCTGACCCATGGCCAGAGACACATTTTCAGAAAATTCCACGAGGTTATTGACCCGTGAACCTGGACTCAGCTGGAGCAGAGACCATCTCAGCAGTGATCAGTGGATTTGACTAACAAGTGTTCCCAGGCGGAGCTGGCCTCGGCACCTCTGGGCAAAGGAGGTGGTTGATCTTCATGGTCAGCTTGATTGGCTCTAGTCACCACGGGTGCACACCTCGGGTGTGCCTGTGAGCTTGTTTCCAGAAAGGAGGACCCATCCCGAATGTGGGTGGCACTACCCCCAAGGACTGAATAAGGGGAGAGCTGAGCACCAGTGGTCATATCTCTACTTCCTGACTGATGGGGCAATGTGACCAGCCGTCGCAAGCTCTGGCTGCCACATCTGTCCAAAAGTCAAAACAAACTGTTCTTAAGTGGTTTCTTGTCAAGATACTTGGTCTCAGCAACAAGAAAAACACTAAGACAGGAGGACATTCAACAGTTCCTGAGATTGATTTCCTGCCACCTCAGTGGAACGGGGACTCAGTGTCAGACTGAAGGTGACTTAAACTCAAGAAGGTTATTTCCTTCCCATCAGAGCCGGAAAACTAAACCCCACAACTGCAGTAACATTTACAAAGCATAGATTTGCTAGGGTGGGATGGTGCAGTGGGGAGACAAGTGAAGCCAAAGGCAGTGGGCGGAGCCTGGGCAAGCTCAGACCTAGGGGTAAACGAAGGAAGAGCACAGCCACCCTGGCAGAAATGAAGATAACCTAAAGAGATGATTGTGTTCTGTAGAATCCCTGTGGCCATCAACTACCAGAGTGGGGGGCCCCGAAGGACTGCAGTGTCCCTCCAGGAACCTTGTGCTTGGCAAAGAAGAAGGCTGCCGGCTGGCGTCTTCCAGAGGAGGACCGTGGTTCCAAACCTAGCCTACTAGAGCTGCCAGAGCCTCAGCTCTGGTCCTACAACCCCAGCTGTGGGAGAGTTGACAGCTGAAGTCAACCAACAGCTGCAATGGCAGAAGAGTTAGCAGCACTCAGATGTTGCAGAGAGGGTTGGGGGTAGAGCCGGCCTCCCGCACCCGCCTGGCATGTGTGAGGCTCTGGGTTTGGTCCTCAGTACTGCAACCGGAAAAAAAAGGAAATGCTGCAGGGGTCAACTTAAATAAAACAGCAGCCACGTGACGAGGCATTTCGGGGGTCACTGCTGATGAGCAGAGCCAGCTGTGGAGGTGGGAGCTGTGCAGGGAATAAAGGTCGCGTTCTCAAGAAGGTGGGGAGGAAGAAAGGAGAAGAGATCAAAAGTCATAGCTCAAGGTGGAAGGAGACTTCCGGACATGCCTTCAAACTGAAGGCGGCCTCAAAGACTGAGTGATGGTAGGTGCTTTAGGAGCATGTGCGCATGTTGAGGGAACCAACAGTAAGAAGCAGCAACATGAGAAGGAGGGGGGAAAATATGGTGGACAGTTCCCAAGACTTGCCCAGTGATCTCCTGGTGTTCATGCCCCTGCATCATCCCCTGGAACGGAACTGCTGACTCACTTCTAACCAAGCATCACACAAGCAATGGCACCAATCACACGAGATATTGGATTAGACTGTGGCTTCCAGCCTCGACAGTCTGCCCTCCTCTCCCTTGGATCACTCACCCTAAGAGGAGAGGTAGTCGTCATGCTAAAAGACACTTGAAGACACCCAAGAACGACCTTCAAAAGGAAGTGGCTAGACTGACCCATAGCTTGACTGCTGTCTGAGGTGCTGGAGGCAGGGAGTGTCCCTTTGGAAAGAGAACAGGATATGCAGGCCAGGTCCTTTATGTAGGAATCTGATGTTTCAGGACATAATAAAGCTGAAGATGCTAAGATCCAAAGTGAGCTGAGCAAAATGCCTAAAGAAGTCTGGGAATGACAGGCGGTGGTGGCGCACATCTCCAATCCCAGTGCTTGCCTCCGTCTCCGTCCACCTAGAGACACTCAAACTTCGGTCGGACCAGATCAGATTGAGTTCCAGGACAGCCAGGGTTACACAGAGAAGCCTAGTTTGGAAAAACAACAACAACCAAAAAATCACCCCACCCCATTCCCTTAAAACATACATGCATGCAGGCACACGGCATTCCCTGCTGAATCCCCATGAAAGAGTGTACACAGCAACCTCTTACTCTCTGCTTCCACCACTATCACCTGTCCCTTGGATTGTTACAGTCCTGTGCCCATGTCTGCCCCTTGAGCCCTGAGAACAGAGAGATGCTTCTCAAATGTAAATCCAGCCATTCTGCTTCAAGCCATCAGGCAAGGTCTCCATCCTCCAGAGCAGACAGAGATTCCCCTCTCTGTGGTTTACAGACCCCACACAGCCCTGCTGCCCATCCGCCATTTCTGATTTTACGCAGAGACCCTTCTCATGCCAACAAAGCTTTCCCACTTCGAGTACAGGATGGTGTAGCGCTGGTGTATTCACAGGGCTGCTAGCTCCCCTGAATGCCACCCCTGCAACCAGATGAACCCATGCTGCCTGTGTTTGTATGACCTGGGAGCCAGAAGGGCAGGAACATGGTTTTCAGGGCCAACACCTGCCCCAAGTGGAAACAGCTTCATTCCGTGGCCCACAGACTACAGTTTGGGCTCTCTGTCTAAGAACAAGCAAGCACAAGCAATTCACGAGCCATCAGGAGCTCCATTACATTTTCCTCTCCACTACATACCCAACCCCACCCCGAGGATACTGCTTCCTTCCACATCCCTTCTGGAGCATGACTCTGAGAAGGAAAAAAAAAAAAAGAAGGAAATCAACAAAGCAAAAAATGACAGCCCCGTGATGGCAGCAATAGCATTGCCTGAAGTTTGGAGAGGAACAGGCAAGATTATTGAAACTGTACTTTTATACCAGCCTGTCACTTAAGTAGTAAGTGACAAGGTGGCACCCTCCCCTGTAGGAACAGCCTGAGGGCAGGTTTCAACTGAGGAAATAAAAGCTGGTGAGCTCCCGAAGGGAGACTTTGTACAATGCTCTGTTCTATGTTATAAACACTCATTAATTCGGGGGCCATTATTAACACTCCCACTTGTCAGCAAAGGAGACTGGCAGATGACGCTAACAAGGGACATGGGACTTGCTGGGGTCGCTGATTAGAAGGTTTGGCCACGTGTGTGATTTAGGGCCGAAGGCAGTACCTGCTCGATCGCCCGCCTCAGAGCTTACCACTTCTCTACACAGGAGCAGAGAAGGGCCCATCGGAAGCCCAGGCTACAGAGACCATGGGTTAGGGCTTCAGGCTTCCTCTGGAAGCCCCTTCTTCCTGCCCGTGTCCAGGGCTCAGTGTGTCCCCCCCTGACTAGGCTCGTGCTATCTGTCCTCTCTTCGGCGCATTCATTCTTTCCAGATTTTTTTTTAACTCTCTTTCCACTTGTCACGAGGGAATATCTGCTGGGGCGGAAACATCGCACATGAGCTAAAGGAGAACACGAGGCGCCGAGCAAGCCTCCAGTGTGGTGGTTGTCTTGTGGTTCCTGAGTTTCCTCCAAGGGAGATCTGATCTGTCGTGGCGCCCCGGCAGGGTTGGTGGAGACATTCATCACTTCCTCCCTTAACAAAAGATGAGAATAAGATACTCTTTTCCTCCCCTGAGCCACTTGGTCCCTGTGCTGACTCCAACAAGAGCTCCCTACGCTCTTTCGGAGTAGTGTCCCAGCACCCGCAGGCCACCACACACAGGAATGTAGCTGTCATATTTGCCCTATATGCTCTCTTCCCAACCGAGCCCTGCTATGCTGGAAGTGATCTTATTGCATCCCTGAGGGACTTATTCTGGAAGCTGGGTGCTCTACAAGAGAAAAGGGCCAGAAGGATTCAGCTTTCCTGTGAACTGGACCGGCAAAGACAGAGAGGAATAAGAGCAGTCCAAGCTGAGCCTTTCAGGTGGAAGCTAGGGCCTGGATTACACAGCCTCTTAACAGGAACACAGTAACTCTGTATTTCCTCAAACCATGAGCAAGACTACACCCTTCCCTCTTTAAGTTGCTTGTGTCGGGTGTTCCATGAGAGCAACACTAAAGTTTACCTGATACAAGACGGAGGGAGAAACGTGGGGAACAGTCAGGGCACTGACGGAGGCGGGGCTGCAGTGGGAGTTGCACTAGGCGGCTCCCTCTGGCCTCCCCTTCTACTACTCAAGGCTCTGTTGGCCTCTGGTGATTGACTTCTTGTCCTTCTTTGTCAGAAGGTGAAGGGGCATCTTTGAAAACTGACGGCCTGCGCTGAGGCAAAGACGAGGTGGAAAGCTTTCCTATATGCTTATATCTCCTCAGCTCCCTGTAGCCCCAAATTGCTCTTCATCCCAATGTGCCACAGTGATAGTCTGCTGCCATCACAGGAGTGGCACAGGCAAGGAGCTGGTGACATGTGATGTTCTCTGGTCTTTCCTGAATTTGAGATCTTTGTTCTAGCATCACATATGATATCTTAACCAGGCACCTATTCAATGCCTGACACTGTACCAGGGACCAGGGTTGATGGGCTGAACAAGATGTAGACATTTCCAGTGGATGAGTTAGGTACAAACCCTTAGAGGAGAAAGATAAAGAGTGTCCCACCCCTCCAACTTGGGGTCTCAGGGACGCTTTCCCAGAGCTTGCCTGAGCTGAGTGTATTATGGGATTTAGGAAATTGCAGAAAGAAAAGCTACAAAGTGAAAAAAAACTGAAGCAAGGACAAGATCTAGCTGGGTTCTCTCTCCTGGGGCCAATCTAGTTTGTAGTAAGAGACTGGGGGTGAATTAGGCACCACAGCAGATACTGCAAGAGACCCAAAGACGGCTAGAAGGATCCCAGCTCTCCAGTGCAGCAGATGGAAGCAGGGTGTGGGGACTACACGTTCGCTCAGTACCTATCCTCTGGGGACAGTGTGTGTGCCCAGTGTCTGTCCCCTGTTGCCAACCAACTTCGTCTCAGAGGAGAGAGATGAGGTCCTGGCGTCCAGTATTTACACATTGCCCTAGAACCTGGCAACAATATGTGACCATGAAGGGGATCAGCCAGTAGCGATGACTGACCAAGCCCAACCACCTTGGGCTCTTCAACTTACTACACTTCAGAGCTTTGCTTCTGGAAAGCCGATTTCCAGGGGACATTTTGCCTGATAATGGGTCAGTGCACTTTCTTTTTTTAGCTGTCTCAGGCAGGATCCAAAGGCCGTCACGTCACTTTCTCAGAAAGTCAGTCTTTTCAAGGAGACTTACGTGGCTCCAAGATATAGAACAGCTCTGAAAATACAAGAGGGGGTTCATGCTCATCAGCATGTTGGTAAATGTCGTGGAATACTAGTTGGAATGTGTTACATTTCTTTATGCTGTGGAACATTTGTTTATTGATGCAATGATGTGTTGCGTTCTTTTATGTGGCATCTATTCAACACTGCAAATCTATGTTACTTTACCTAAAACATCTCATTGGTCTAATAAGGAGTTGAATGGCCAATAGCTAGGCAGGAGAGAGACAGGCACGGCTGCCAGGCCGAGAGAATAAAATAGAAAGAAAGGAGAAGAGGAGAAGGGGGGAGGATGCCAGGGGCCAGCACACAGCCAACATGGAATAAGAAAAAAAGAAAAAAAATACAGAGATAGAGAAAGGTTAAAGTCCAGAGGCAAAAGGTAGATGATGAGATAATTTAAGAAAAGCTGGATAGAAACAAGCCAAGCTAAGGCCAGGTATTCATAAGTAAAAATAAATCTCTGCATATTTATTTGGGAGCTGGATGGTGGGACCCCAAAGAACAAAGAGTAAAAAAAAAAAANGCACGGCTGCCAGGCCGAGAGAATAAAATAGAAAGAAAGGAGAAGAGGAGAAGGGGGGAGGATGCCAGGGGCCAGCACACAGCCAACATGGAATAAGAAAAAAAGAAAAAAAATACAGAGATAGAGAAAGGTTAAAGTCCAGAGGCAAAAGGTAGATGATGAGATAATTTAAGAAAAGCTGGATAGAAACAAGCCAAGCTAAGGCCAGGTATTCATAAGTAAAAATAAATCTCTGCATATTTATTTGGGAGCTGGATGGTGGGACCCCAAAGAACAAAGAGTAAAAAAAAAAAACATCTACAGGCAAATATTTAGCCTCAGCTCTCCCAGGAGAGATAAAAATCCCTGACATGCAGAAAGGATTTTTCTTCCTCCCAACCAGTGGGACAGGACCAAGTTTTGAGTGGGAGAGAGATGTGCACAGTGAACTCTTCAGAGCAAAACGGATCCTGCTCCAGTACGTCCTGAATATGCTGGACCCTGAAAAGTAACTTTCTATAATGGTCTACAAAAGCCACCGCAATGGTGAATGCCCTTCCCTTAGAGCCCCAGAAGCCTCGTTGGAAACACCCGTGGGAATAAGTTACATGTAGAGACCAGGGCTATGACTCTTTGAACCAAGCCACCTTCCACTAAGTCTCATCCTTTCTCTGCCCACTGATTTCATACCCGTCCTGCTAGGCTCAACCAGAACCACTTCCCCCATTGCCCCATACATAGGTCAACACCCCCCCCACATACTCCTACCTGCACTCTGAGTTCTCAGGATCCCACCCACCTCTCTTTCCTGGCCCCATCACTGTGACTGTTTCATGCTGGGGCGATCATTTCAGTTTGGTCTTCCTCTAGACTGTCAGCTAAACCAGGCAGTGATGGATCATACCTTTAAACCCAGCATTCTGGAGGCAGAGGCAGGTGGATTTCTGTGAGTTCAAGGTCAGCCTGGTCTACAGAGTNAAATAAATAAATAAATAAATAAATAAATAAATAAATAAATAAAACTATCAACTCTCTGACCTCAGAATATCATTATGGGATAATGGAGTGCTTGGTGTCAAGTAAATGAACCAAAAGAATACTGTGGCAGGACAAAGCCTGGCATCAGCCTTTAGGATGCTTTCTCTCCCTTTACCTCAGCCGGATGTGCTAACTGGCTACTATCTGATCTTTGCCTAGAGTTAGTCATGGATTATCATCCAGCAGAGAAGAAAACCTTCCAGCTCTGAGAAGGAGGCTCTCCACCATGGGCCACCACTCACTTTCTAGGGTGCATAAAGAATACCACCCCTCTTTTTAGTTACCATCCAAAGGACCCTGCTTTCTTTGATGAAGAAATAAGTACCTCCCCCTCAAGCCTGTGACACAGGGACAGAACTCTGACTGATTTCACCCCTCACTCATGTGCAATCCGTGACATCACATAAACTGGAGACCTCACTGACAGCAGCCTTGCTGGCTTTGTGCCGGCTTTGCCAGGGTCCACAGTTTCAGGTAGTACAAAGCCTCTGGGGTGGAACCGAGTTCAGGTTTGAGAACTAGAAGGCTAATGTATAGCCTGGGCTAGAACACAAGTCCCAGACTAGCCTGGGTTACAGGATAAGATCCTGTCTCAAAAGAGGGAGAGGGAGGGAGGAAGAAGGGAGGGAAGAAGAAAAGAAACTAGTTAGAGGGACCCATGGTGAGTCTGACTATGATACATATAAACATAAAATTACAGCAAAGACAGATGTAACGGAGGAGAGATTTTGAGAGCCTCCACCGGGGGGATGAATCTATGGAGTAAATCAGGGAAGAGATGACAGGAATCTAGGCATTGAAAATAGTGTGAGGAGATTAAGTGGCAGGAGAAAGCATGGTTAAGTTTTGGAAGGGACAGAAACAGCCACTAGAGAAGGAGATGAGGGGCGTGGTTAATTCAGTGGGAGGGGCAAAAAGAGGCCATTCTGTCTGTTAGGGTTTAGGATTAGCCAGTAAGTACATGTAAGGCAGAAGAAATAAGATATAAAGTTTAAAAGTTATCTAGATAGAAAAAGGCACCTCTATGCCAGGCTCCATCTACTGCACTCTCTCCACTTTGTTCACGCTAGCTTCCTTCCTTGGATTTCTCCCCATGGTCTCGAGATGATCACTGTGGTATTATTATCAACGCCACATTGCAGGCAGAAGGAAGGGCAGAGACCACAAAGACGGAAACGTTCTATTTGAGTCAGCCATTTTCGAAAGGACTTTCTTCAGAAGCTCATCTTAATAGCTCTGTTCACATCTCATTGCCCTCCCGTGGCTGCAAGGGAAATGCAGTCTCTTCTACTGCCACGTCTAACACGGGCATTCTGTTACCGAGAAAGAAGAACATTTCAAATGCGTTTGAGATAACCATAGAGCCTTATGTAGTGGCTCCCACCTGTAACCCCAACATTCAGGAGGCCAAAGAGAGGATCATACACAAGTTTGGTGTCGGCCTGGACAACAGAATGAGCTCTGGGCTAGCTGGGTTATACCATGAGACCCTGTTAGGCCCCCTGGGTATTTCCCCAACAAGAGAACAAGAACAGATTCCAGGTAGGCATTTCCAGTTTGAGACATCGAGAAAAGTCTGTATCATGTTGGGAAAAATTTGACCATATTAGGTATGTATGTGCAGCTTTCTTTCTCATCATTACTCCCTAAATACAGTACAGCGACCATTTCTATGACACGTTTAGTGTCTTGTAAGTCCCAAAGATGGTGCGACATTTACCGGAAGATAAGCAAACTATAAACATTATGTCACTGTATAGAAGAGCCTTGACCATCCATAGATCTGGGAGTGTAGGAAGCAATAACATCATTGTTCTTTGTAAAGAGAGGAAACGACCCCCTGGTTGTAGACAGAGATCACAGTCAGTTGATGGGCCCACTTTAGAGAGAATCCTGAATATGATCTCTGAAGATAGACTTTGTGTCTTCCTACTGGCTGGGTCATAACAGGCTCCACTGTCTGAATGAATGTGTAGAATGAGAACCACCAGCGCAGGCTCACTCAGGCAGCACTCAGGAAGTCAGATGCCTGTCCAGGTTGGGTTGGTTTAATGTTCACCTCCTTTCTTCTCAATCTCCATTCAGTGACTCTTTCATTGACCCCAGAGTCAGGAGCATAGCATGGGCTTTCTGTGTAGAGCAGAGGCAACAGAAAGACAAGAATAAAGGCTCATTGCTGACTGCTCGGTTTGTGCCTAAGGGGCAGGGACAACCTGCCCATTCGATAGATAAAGAACTAATCATTTTATAGCCGACATTCCCGAGTTTTCATGGTGGTGAAATCACCTGAGAATCTTCACAGAAGGTTAACATGCTGAACTCACTAACCCAACTCTCAGTGTGTTTGCCCAAGAGGAGTCAGAGCCAGCAGGGGAGCGAGTTTTAAGTGTTAGGGAAAGGTTGATGGAACTATTGGGAAAGTGAGTAGAGGGGCTAACTGGTACACAGCATCCATTTCTACAAGAATAAGAAATACGAGCCCTGTGATGTTAGTGTCCAAGGGGATGCTGGGCTCGATCTCCTGCAAACGACAAATGACTGCACTTAAGCATCTCTTCAGATGACTTATAATCCATTATATAATGTAAATACACCGTGAGGAGCCATTGCTACTGTTCAGCCAATAGTGGCAACAAAAATGTCTGTACATGTTCAGTACAGCTCCAATAGGTGTCTGAATATTTTTGACCTACAATGGGTTGAATCCATAGAGGGCCAGTCTGTGGGGTGTGTGTGTGTGTGTGTGTGTGTGTGTGTGCGCGCGCGCGCCCTCTAAACAATCAACTCTATTAAGACTGGATATAAACATGGAAGGTGACTCTCCATCCATGTCACCACAAGATGTTCTGCAAATGGGCATTTTGATTCCAGCCAGTCTCTGCAGTGAGGGCAGCATTCTGTCCAGCCTGAATGACAAAGGAAAAGTGAGCGTATGGTTAAGGAAGGGCAATGGACTGTCTCTCTAAAATTTAAATATTTTATTCTAGAAAGAATCCATTGTTTCTCAGTGACTCAAGGTTTCACCTCACTGAGGGAAATTACCCCTGAGAGAATGTGTGGTGATGAGAAGTCACTAATACGTCCCATGCTTGAGCAAGCTGTCCACACGCTTCACCGTTTTGAAGTCTTTGCTCGCAGCTTTTATCACGCTAAAGCTTCCCCTAATACACATAGTTGATGGGGCGTGACTCTGTCCCTGACTTAGATCAAACTCAGCTCCTATCAATGAGCTTGTGACTCCTTGAGTCAACTTGAGTGATTTCACTTATGTCACCAGAAGTTAAAAGGGGGAGACCTTCTCATGTGTGGCTTTCAAGAGCTACGTCATCCCTGATAGAAAAGAAAGCTCTTTAGTGAATCACACAAACTTTTATAGGCAAAAGGATGCCTGAGCCTATGACTGGTTGGTCCCTTCCATGGTGTTTGTTCTCCATGATGGACCATAGACTAGCATGTCTCCCTCCATGCCACCTTGTCAGTTAATGGTCCTCAAAATTGTTGCTACCTGCTCCTGTCTTTACATGACTGTTCCTCTGAAAAGAGCAGTAGTTTTGACAAAATCTGATTCATGGAAGACAACAGGCAGAGGGATAAGCCGCATCCTGTTGGGCATTTCCACTCAGACTTCCCATGAAATATTAAATCAGTGCTTCCCTCTACTTTTGGGGGCCCCAAACAATACAGGGAGGGAATTTTGAAAGGTATGATGGCAGACAATATCGTATCCATTATGGTCACAGACTGAGATGGACCCTACTCCGTAGTCGCTGAGTACTAATTAATTAACTGAATATTTATAATTTACTATTAGCTATAGTCAGCTAACAGACTATGGTAATTCTTTACTGATTATCTATGTTACTGAACCTCAGTTGCCAGATCTGTAAATGGGGATAATAATGGCCTCCACGCAGGGTTGGTATGGTTCAGTTGTAGAGCCCTTGTATGATATATGCACAAAGCTCTGGATTTGATTCCCAGCATGGAGGAAAATGACACTAAGTTTATGTAACTGAAGTATTCATTACAACATCAACCCCTCTCCATTCACGCCCTCTGATTCCCCGCTGCTGGTCCTGAGCCTTCTCTGGTGTGAACCACTCCCTCCCTACACAACCCCTCTTCCTTCCCCTGACACACTTGAGCTTCCCCTGGAGTATGATTCTTTTTCTAGCTACCATTCCTGTCCAGGTGCCCCACGAGCAAGGTCTGTGTCCCTGCTCACCCCACACCTGAATCATCTCCTCCAGCTCCTAGTGCACAGCTAATCGACACTTCCTGAGCACAGACACTGTGCCTCTCATCCAGGCACAGGGCACAGTTTTGTTCAAAATTGGTCAAATTAAGGAATGAGTTGATGAATGAAAGGCAGAAGCTTACTGATTCCAACCGGTGGGAATTCCTTCAGCCAGAGCAGTGGGGAGGGGATGCGAACACACTTACCCCCAGAAGGCTCTCTGCCTTTAGAAACATAGATAGATGGCCAACTGTAACAAACTTCCCTTTTAAAAAGTAATGCCATTTAATGCGAACAGCTCAAACACCACTCATTTTGTCTAACTTCGTTTCTGCATACATAGTAGTAACTTGTATCAGGATAGCAATACCAAGAAGTTTCTTTAGGTATCTTTTTTTTTTCCTTTTGCCTGGGCAGAGGACAAACAGGAAGGGAAAACAGGAATTGAGTCCCTAGCTAGCAGTCATGTGCTTCTGTTTCTCAGAGGCTCCGTTACAGCGAAGAGGTAAATGTCACTTAGATATGAAGTTAGTGACTTTGAATCTCAGTCCCTGGTGAACTAGGGTATTTCCATGAGGTGATCACTGCCCTACATGTGTCAATAATGTGTCGTCATTCTGTTGAATAGAGCTGCATTACAAAGGAATTTCCCTAGGAGTCCTGGCTCAGCCATTTCCCAGGCCCCTGAGTGGAGTTTAACACCAGGTGTCTGTGAGATGTTCACAATTACCTGTTCTCTGCAAGGTGCTGTCCAAGGCATAATGCAGGAGAGACAAGCTGTCCACCCAGAAGACTCAGGGAACCCAAAGCACACAGACAAACCTCATGAGAGGCATAGCTGTACGTAAGAGAGCTGGACCACAAGAGGATGACTGGACAGGCCAAAAGCAAGCCAGAGAGTTCAAGAGGTGGGCAGAGTGGACTGCTCTTTGGGACAGTGAAGCCAAGAAAAAGGAGGCAGGAGAATGCTGGTGGACCAGGGTGAAGAGAACTCATCTGGGGGAAGAAGAAGAGGCAAAGGGATAGGGGACAGTTAATGCATGAGGTGCTAAAAGAAAACAAAGTCAGGAGGGAGGCGGAAACTTTGTGGAGCAAGGTTTCCTCCTCTGATAGTATAGACAGGCTTCAGGAGGAGAAGAGACATGTCAGGAGTTCCTGCCGGAGACAGGCAGTGCCGGGACCAAACGCGCCCACTGGGCGGGATGCGGAGGACTCGCGACACCGTGGCTTCGCCATCTGCCGTGCACACTGGCTAGCACCAGCCTAGATGGTGAAGCACATTCATCACACCAGCCTGCTGCCTATGGCTGCAGTATCATCGATAGAAAGAATCTGAAGGTGCCCAGAGGGGAAGCTAAGAGCAATTGGAAAACAGCGAGGCCCAGAGAGCAGGGATTTGGGGCAGTGCGTTGGTCACTCTGGAACTTCACCTCGGCACCTGGAGACGGGACCCACAGTTCTAGTGACAGTCCGCCAGTATTCACGTTTCTGAAGGAGATGGTTGGCTGCTCTAATTTCAGAGACGCAGGTCTAGAACCCTGTCTGTTACATTCACTGCCAAACACGGGGGCGCATTCCTCACGAAGGAAGAGCCAGGTGTATGATAAACAATATACGGGATTCTGACTGCAGCACGCTTTGAGAACATCTCTCGGCCCTATCATTGATCATGGCACTTGCCGGCCTGGGCGGTCAGGTGATCTGCAGTAAAAAGAAATACCATAGAGCAGGGCTTTGGAGCAGAGGCCGAGCATTATTTGCTGTAAAGGCCAGTCCTGCATATTATGGAGTCTTTGGACACTCAACGCCAATAGCAGCCCCATCACTGTCAGCCAGTGTGACTCCTGACATTGCCAAATGTCCAGAGAGTAAAACTGTCCCTAAGTGAGAATCACTAACCTGGAAGGACAATCCCTGTAGAGGAGCAGACCGGTGTCCACGCTCCATTATTTCTTTACCAGTGACCGTATACCCTTCCATTAGTTCTTCAAAAACCTGCTTCTTCGTCAAACCCCACAGTCGCATCACCTCGTCCGGCAAGGCATTGCTGGCTGGATTGCAAAAAGGAAATCCTCAAAGTAGAGCTGCAGAGATATGGAGAGGCATTTCATCTAAGAGCAGTGCCCAATTTGTGTTGCCTGAAATCTGCAATGCTTGGAGAGCCATTCTGATGACGACTAATGCCAAATTGTAAATATGAACCTCTAAAGTCTCTCTGAGCTTCAGAGGTGTGTGCGGCTCCTACAATTTCCCTGCAACCCTGCTTATATTCCTCTTGTGGGCCCGGGTCTTAGGGAATTTGTCCTCCAACACCCAAACTTGCCTCGCTCTGAGCACACTATGCTGAGAGTCCCATAAATGGCACCCAACCCAGTGTGGTCTTCTCTTGTTGGCAGCTCCTTAAGATACTCGCTTGTTTCTCTTTCCCACTGGCTGCTGAAGATGAAACCACACCACTTTCTGAAAAAGAGGTAAAAGCTGACCTGAGACTATGTAAAAGAAACCACTTCTCAGACCATCTGGAAAATGAAATTGTTGTACTTATTAAAATAGCCTTTCTTCAAATTCTTGTGACTTACTAAAAATGACCATTAACATAGTCTGTTGGTTCCATTTTGGTTTTGGTCAGAGTTTTTTCTCAACTCAGTTTCACTGAGAACTTCGATGACATTTATCCCTCACTTCCTTTTTTTGTTTTCTCTGCTGCCTTCTGGCCTGAGGCTAAGGATGTGTCACTCTTGGCACAACAGCTTCTCTTTTTGACAGAATCAGTTAAGACTGGATGACTGTCTCTGTGCTGATCCATCATGGCTTCCTTTCAAAGCACTCTGGTCATTACTGTATCAGATTCTATTGTGAGATCCAGCTGGGGAAACCGGAGATAATGTCCCCTCTTTATCCCAGGAGACACACCCACACATCTATAGAACAACAAGGATCATCACCACAGTGGCAATGATAGTGTGAGTGTTCTTCTGTGGCTACCCTGTGAGCATTGACAGACTGAACTCATAGTGTCTGGGGCAGAGTGTTATCTGGAATGACAGAGCGCAGACACAGGCAGTGTCATCCAAGGCCTATGAACCATCTAGTGTGGGCACAGTCAAGGTTTCATGAGCAGAGAGCGGCTGGGCTGAGCTTTGAGGATCACTCTACACCATAGAGGCTAAGAGAGTGCAGTACCTGTGCTGACTAGTCTTTGTTTTGGTATGCGTGTGTGCACACACAGTATGTGCACAGGCGTGCACACATGGAGGTCAGAGAACAGTTTTCAGGAGTCAGGTCTCCTCTTCCACCTTGTTTTTGAGCATGGTCTCTCTTGTTTCTTCCAAGCTACTTATTCGATTCCAGCTGACCTATGATCCAGGTAATTCTCCTGTCTCCATTTCCAATCTTGCCATAAGAGAGCTGGGATTAAAGATTTAGACCACCACACCCAATTTTGGTTTTGTTTTGTTTTGGCTTTTTGCTTTGTTTTGTTTGGTAGCATGGGTTCTAGGGGTCAAACCTAGAGCCTTTACCCACAGAGCTATCTCAACCGTCCCTCATGTATCCACTTCTTATTGGCTCTGATCAGGACCAGGTCCTGATCGTGGCATACTGAGTATCTCAAGCTAAAGGAATTTGGGGAAATAACAGACGCAGGGAGATCGCTCCCACCTGCCCTGAAATAGGTCCTAGGTACTCATCATAGCGGTGCCTCCCATGCGCAAAGGAAGGAAACAGTCTTATTTTACAGACGCAGGTAAGGAATCTAGGCAAAAGTAAGCTGCTCAGTTCCCTCCC